>JANPWX010000024.1:4628544-4880662 GCA_024734555.1 Trochalopteron elliotii | reverse complement strand
AAAAAAAAAAAAAAAAAAAAAAAAAAAAAAAAAAAAAAAAAAGGATACGACCCGGCCCTCCGGTGGGGCCGCTTGTTGTGCGGCCGTTGCCTGACAACGGCGCCGCGATCCGGAAAGGGGCCGAGCCCCGAGCGCCGCATCCCCGCCCCGCTGCTGCTCCCGGGGGATCGGAGCCGTCGGCAGTGCCCCTGAGGTGCTGCCGGGGAGGGGAGGAGGGAGGTTGGGAGGCGGGCGCTGCAGGCCGGGGGAGAGGCGCTTCCCTGAGGCGAGCCGTCCCTCTTGGAGAAATAAACCTCATCTCCTGGGTCTGAAAGTTTTTTGAAATTAGTGTCTTTTTGGATCAAATTACGTGCTGTGAAAAATAGATAAGCCCTGAAGTGAAGAGAAAGTAACTCTCGAAACTTGTTGCTTGGTTGTTCAGAGGATGGATTGCCTTCTCAGTTGCGAAAAAGTCGCGTTGCTTTAGTCAAGAGTTTATTCTTTGTGAACGGCCAGAGCCTGGAATCTGTGCTTTTTCAGCAAGGAATTTGAAAGAAAAATAGAGGGAGTGCGTCTCTAAGTGCCATTCACAAGGCTACAGAAGCAGTCAGCAGTAATTCCTTAGGAAGTTTACCCTAAACTTTGAACGATGTTTTTTAATGGCACAATTAGTGGCCGTGTAACTTGTAAGTACAATTACTAAACGTGGCGTATAGTTGCTCTTTCAAAGCATTTCTCTCCTTGCCACCCGTGCTGCAGTTCACGTGGATGAGAATTGCCATTTTGCCAGTGCTCCTGATGGTATTTCAATATTATGGTGGCATGGAAGAGACGAAGTCTGCTTGCACATGCCGATTTTAAAGTTTAAATTTTAAATCCTGAACAATTAGGAGGGGAAGGGAAAGATTCAAATGGAATGCAGTAGACATTGCTTTAGGTGATAAAGTAGCTGCACAATATATAGGTAAATATAGAACATACAATACATATGCACACAGATGTTTTGGATACCTTGAATAGAGAGACGTGCATTATTAACTCTGTTTGGGCATAGATCCAATAAAAATTTCATGTTCAAACTTGACTTACTGTTCTTGAATATCTGTATGGCTTCTATTGCTTGGTATGTTTGCTTAAGTTGAAGTCTACCTAGGTGACTCTAATTACTCAGAGTTGCTTTTGTGAAAACTCTGAATAAGGAAGAGAGGCTATGAAAATCTAAAATCTTCTTGAAAGAAAAAATATGTAAAAATATTTTTATGGGACGTTTTCAAACAGTACTTGAATATATAGCAGCAGAATGTTTAAGGGAATTTCACTTTGAATAATGCATTCTTTTGGGAATGCAGATTATCCAACATTTAAAGTTGTAAAAGCTAAAGAAAGGCTGATAGATATGTGCTATCAAACATTTTTTAGAAATACCATTTGCAAAATAGTCTGTTTTCCAAAAAGCTAGAAAAATATGCCTATACCTCATGATTTTGAGGGCATATGGATAGATTTTTAACTGTTTACAGCATGTTCTGACTTCGTGCTCTGTCCATGGAGCAATGTCTCCCAGCTTGGTTTTGAATCTGCTACTTTTACTGGTGATTGCAAGGATCTTGAAATGCACAAAAAGAATTTAGATGCATTGCCAAACTGAAAATAAATTATTTTGCTCTGAATTGAAGTGGTTTTATAGTGTCAGGCTGTGCCTCAGTGTGTTTGTGCAGCCATGGGAAGCCAGTTTGAAGTTGACAGTTCCCTGTGAGTTTGGTGCTGTCGCGGCACACCTGGGGGCTGTGGTAGCCCTCATCTCAGATGGAAATGTGTTCTTTCTTTATTTTTATTGTGATTAGTCTCTTGATCTCATGATGTGTTCACATGGTACAGTAGATGATAAAATTGATTGATATTCAGTAGGATATTTGCTGACATGCTGGTTTATTTTTGGAACTTAGCAGCATGTGCGTCACATTGGAGTTGTCATTCTTTTGCTTAGAATAACTAAGAAATTTTTCTTTTTTGGTATAATATATTCTTTTTGCTTATCTCATAAAGTTTGCACTCATACATATTTCAAGAAGATCAACTCAAGTAGAAGGATGTTAAGACATAGAATGTCTAGATATTTCTAAGAAGGATTTTGCTACTCTTCCAGGCATTTGTGCTGTATTGAAGGTATGCTGAATCAACAGTGCTGTAGCATTAGTCAGCTCTGTGTTCTGCAAGGCCTGGAGTTGCCAGGTTTCTTCACACCACCTGAATTGCCTGTGTAGTTCAACTGTAACTGTTTTGTCTTTGGTTTTTAATTTTTTATATTGCCCTTTTGAGCAATATGATAGGAGTGCAGAATGCTGGAATATTCAACGTGTTCCTCATGCTAGTTAGAAAATACTCTGCAAAGATTCCTTTCCTTATGCCAGCTCTCAGAATAAGTTTGGTACCATTCCCATACAGTGATTTGGAAACAGTGCTAGAGTTTATAAATGATATTGTAAACAGAGGTAGGAAATATAAATGTGAGCTTTTGGAAAGGCTTCTCACAGTGCCTCCTACATGTGGTGATTTTCCTCTTGATGACTCTGCAGCATGGGGTAGGTGATGAGACCAGCTTCTAAATTCTTTAGTATGACAAGTTGTTTCACCCTTTCAGAATAGTTTTTTTCATTATTGTTATGTAACCTAATAGGCTAAATAAAATTTACCCTGGCTGAAAATTTATCCTCTTTCAGATTTCTTTTATCCTTTATCAGTGTGCAAAACTAATGAGATTAAAGATTTAGGACAAATCAGACGGGGGTATTTATTTTTGGCATTGATTGTCCTGTATTACCACCAGGAATTGTAAATGGGTTGGCCTAGTTCTGCCTCCTTTGTAACAATATTATAATTTTATAGTATGAATCAGAAAAGAGAAAAAGTTTAAAGGAGTACATTCTAAGGAATACATCAAGTAAATGTATTCTTTAAATTAAGTTAGCCTGGAATTGCTTCACTTTATATTATAGCATTTGTGCATCTTTTATTTCCATTTTGCTTCCAGGCAGAATTTATTTCAGTCTCTCTGGACACATTACTTTTATGTTTACCTGTGTGCTGCCTTATTATCTTTGAGATGGTGGTTTGGGGTTTTTTTTGTTGCTGTTGTTTTTAAGTTCTTCAATACTCTTCCTGAAACTGTTTTCTAATATACCTTTATCATTGGCCTCGTTTACTTACAATCTTATAAAGATATGGAATTAGCCTCAGAAAAACCTGCTTAGTTTAGATACTGGATGTGATAGGATTTTTCAGGAACTTGCAGAAGCAAAACTTTTGCTTAAGTTGCAGAGAGTGATTTGAGGGTTATAATTTTCTTTGTTTCATGCTTCTTTTAAGCATGGAATATGACTTGAGAAATTTTTTTTAAATGGAAGTCTTGGTTTTGTGAAACTCCTCCTCCAGTGGAATTGGTGAAAATGCTGAGTGGAGATTAGGATGAGTAGGCTTGTATGCAGTCATTCTTTTTGGTTTTGTCTTTCTTTTTTCCATAATTAGTTAGTGTGCAGCTTTGCAGTTTTTTTAGTTCTGACAGGAACTAAACTATCTCAACTCTGGTACAGTTCCATTGACATGAACTTGATTGACTTTAGTTTTTATTATGAGGCTACTGAAAGCAGCAATATACACTAAATTCCACTAATAAGGTGCTAAATTTCTGAAGGACTTGCAGTTAAATATGCAAGGTGCACAAGTAATAGAAGAGAGATAATTGCTGTTCCTCAGTACATGTTTTCTTACAGATCAGTGTCTGATTCTGAGTCAATGCTTCCTTACATCCCTGATTTTAGGATTATTGCAGACTTATAGCTGTTCTTATTGTCTCTGCTATTTTAATGGTACAGGAGGTAGGTACTGTTGGCTCCAACTCCAGAAACACTATTCATGTATTTTGTGAGTGTTTTTTTTTTTTTTAATTCATGTTTTGTTTTGAGTAAGCTTGATTATTTTTAAGACGTCTCATGATAGTGAGTTAAACACAGAATTAATTGTGCAATTTGGTCCTCATTTTAGTACATGTATTTTGCACTTTCTGTACTTTTTTCCTTATGATTCCTTCATCCTGGTTACTTTTCTGTGTTTTATAATTTTGATTTTATAGTTCATTAAGAGTTAGCTTGTGCTAGTGTGTAGTGAAAGGTCACTGGTAGACTTGCAGTTAAAAAAAACAACCCCCAAACACTTCAACCATGTTAGGAAAAAAGATTAGAGAAGTATCTTCAGACTTGTAATCTGGATTCTTTGAATTTTCTTTCTGGTGAAACATCAAGGAGTCTCCTCCATGGATGGGTTTCCTAAGTTTGTTGTTTTGTTAACTCAGCAAATACCTTAGGGCTCATAGTTTTGAGGGAGAAATTTGATTATTTTTAACTGCTGTCTTAAGCAATAGTAATTGAGCTTTACATTTTTGAGGTTCTAACGTAAATGCCAATTTTTGCATCTTTTCCATAACCTTAGAAATGATGGCAGATGATTTAGAAAAATTTATTGAAGACCAGAAGGCCAAGTTGGCACAAGATAAGGCAGAACTTGAAAATGATCCACCTTACATGGAAATGAGGGTAAGGGTATTAAAAAGCTTTCCTGAATTTAAATACTTCTGTTGCCAAGTCTTGATTGAAACCTGCTCTTAAAACTGTATTTGTTGTTAGAGAATACATTAAAGATTTATCTATTCAAAGTAATTTCCAACTTGAGTACTTCATATCTATATGTAGATTTTTAAAAACCTGTTTGCCATCAGGCATACACAGTAAGATTTGTGTTTTACAGGTGAGAAAAGTCTTGTACATGGCTTTTATTATTCCTTCACCCCTCTCTAGGGAAGCTGATTAGCAGGGATCTGTCCTCTGCCCACTCCAGAGCTTGCATGTTGGGGTGGGGATGGAAGGTATAAATAGCCTCAAAATTTCTGTTCCAGAAACTGTGAAATATAAAAAGCAAATAACAATTGAAAAAAATATGTTCTTATCACAGTTTCCCTATTAGTAATTTCAATGTGTTAATCCAGCATTACTTTCAATCTCTCTGTTCTCCAGTGCTAATAGTTACATTACTAGTGTTGTTCTTCTATGAGATATTTCCTTTACTTTGTGATGCAGTAAAGTGTTTTGTTTTGTTTTCAGAATAAGGAATCAGAGAAGCTTTCTGAAACGAGCAAGATGTTAATCTCCATGGCTAAAGAAAATATACCTCCAAATAGTCAACAGAACTACCCTTTAGGTATAGTATATATATTTTTAATATGTCTTCTAGATTTAAGTAGCATTTAATTACCTTTGACAATTTTTGGAAGGGTATTACTGCTTTGTGTCTTTAATCGTTAGGATGATCACTGTAATTCAAGTGCATAATAATTCTTCAGTCTTCTGAATGTCTTGGGATTGTAAGGATTTTTTTTTGTAGGTAGGTAGGCAGGCTTTTTTTTTTTTTTTGGCAGGAAAATATGCCAAGAGCTGTCTCTTTCTTCTTGCAAAATAGTGCCATTAAAATACCCCGAATGAACCAAGCAAAAAAAGAACAACCCAAAAAACCTGCTTGCCAGTCCTTGATGGATGATGTGTCCTTTCCTGTTGGATTTGGGTGGAGCAAAATCTTTGAAAGTCCATCTTTCATCTGGACTTTACTGCAAAGGAGTACTTTTTTCCTGTATGTCGTGCCAGGGAAGCAGAGCCTCTTTCTTTCAGCCTCTTAAGAGTCCTAGTCCAACTTGGCTAAGCTGCACACAGTTAAACTGTTTTTTCTTTTAAATAGTGTCTTTCAAACGTTCAGGCAGTTTAAACTGTTTTTATTGCTTTTGTAATTTTGTTACAATGTAGTCATTCATTGTGCAAGGAAAGAGCAAGGACTTCATTTTGATAGAAATCTTAACCAGGTGAAATGGCTAAATTTATTTTCATGTGGCTACCAGCTTAATATCTGTTTTCTTTATATATTGTCCTTTTTCTTCTTTTCTCTGTGTTCTTTGTGACCTTTGATTGAAAATGTGTGATAGTGTTCTTTTCTCCATTTTCCTGTTTCTGCAATGTGCCACCTTTCCTTACTTGTCCTACCATCTCCCTTCTGTAGGCACTACTGTTTTATCTAAGCTACCTGAAGCTTGTGTAACTTAGGTTTGTCCTTTAGAGCTTTTTTAGAGCTTTTCTGTGTCCCATTTCTTGTTGACAATTAACTCTTTTCTTTCACGTGTAGACACTTTGGGTTAGTACCTCATTAATTTTCAAACTGTGCCTACTGTAATTCTGCAGCTTCCAGTGGGATGCAGCTTGAGCTTGTAAATCTGTGGCTCTGAACTGGTCTTAGCTGCATAAGTAAAACCATGATTTTTATAGGGATGTTGTATAAATAGAACTTCCAGCCATCAGCAAGGCAAGCTCCTCAAAGACCTTTAGAGAAAAACTTCACTTAGAAGTACTTGAAATGATAATTGAATACTCCTTGCTTCCAGAAGTGATAATGGATAAATTTGGTTAGAGGGCAGTACTTGAATAAGTATCTATCACACATTTTTGGCAGTTTTATTTGGTTCAGCAGGTTACTCCTGGTGTTGACAATTCTTTGCTTAACTGAGGAAACATATGATACAGAAAACAGAACACAAAAGGTAGTATCCCACTGGCTGTGGCAGACCATTACCAAACACTTCAGCTTTATTAATATTAAAATAGTTTCATTTTTTGTTGGAGAGCTATAATAGCATGTCATGCTGTGTTTATTGCTGTAAATTTGAATATACAAACACAATGAAGTGTTACAGATGAGGGGCATTCAGGTGATCTTAAATGAAAAGAAAAGGTAGGTGCTGCCACGTTGTGGTTTAACCCCAGCTGACAACTGAGCACAGCCACTCACTCACTCTGCACCGGTGAGGTGGGAGCAGAGAACTCAAAGAGTGAAAGGGAAAAAACTCATGGGCTGAACTAAAAACAGTTTAATAATTAAAAAAAAAAAGTAATAAAAAGGAAAATAACCAAGAGAAAGAAGTAAAACTCGAGAAGGACAAGTGATGCAAATGTAGAACAATTGCTCACCACCAACCAGCTGGTCCTTGAGCAGCACATCCCACCAGCCTGGCTCCTAGTCTTACTGCTGAGCATGATGCCATATGGAAGGGAATATCCCTGTGGTCTGGGGTCAGCTGTCCCAGCCATGTCCCCTCCCAGCTCCTTGTGCATCCCCAGCCCCTCGTTGGTGGGTGGGGTGCGAAGCAGGAGGTGTGAGCCCTGCTCAGCACTAACTGAAACATCCCTGTTATCAACACTGCTTCCAGCACAAATCCAAACCACGGCCCCTCACCAGCTACTGTGAAGACAATTAACTATCCCAGCCAAAACCAGCACTTTCTATAATAATAATTTGGGTGCTGAAATGGATGGTTGCTGATATTACTGGCTTGCTCTGCTTTAAAGCCCTGTAATTTCCTGTGGATTAAATCAGATGGGGCTTGTTCCTTGGTAGGAGCAAGCTACTAAGTATATTCTATAGTTATAGCTGTAATGTTGAGGTTCACACTGAATAAAGTTGCAGGTATTTCTCAACATTACATACGTGGAAATGTTTATGTAAAACTGCATTTAAAATCTTAACATTTTAAAAAAATCATTGTCAGTGTGATTATATGTAGTTAATAGAATGTGAAATGGCACAAAAATACACCCAATACAGAATAAACAAAAGTAAAAAAAACAATTAAAAAGAAGGTATATCTCTTATTCTGTCAGAAGAATTCGGACAAATTTTACGTGAAATTAGGTTGAATGTATGTTAACTGGAGTGATTTTGCTCTGCTAGGCTCTCCAGGAGCAAGTTTTTGAAATGGGTAGTTTTGAAACATCCCCCAGATCACTACCCATAATTGTTATCTCAGTGCTTTTCTGGTGGCCAAAAAAGTCTTCTGTAACAAAATTAATTTTAAAACATCTTTTGTTTTAATACTTCACAAATTTGAATCCAAGTACTGAATTCTCACTCTTTTTTTTTTTTTTGGTACTGAATTTCAGTGGCATCTGTGAAATTACTGAATTAATCTCTCCTCTAACTTGTTAGTTATTTTTGATCTTTTTCTTGGTTTTCTAGAATTAGTTCAACGGTAAGTAGGCATAAAATAAAAGGAAAGAGCAAATAGCTGAAACAAACTATTTCTTCTTCTGTATTCTATTCCTCTGTAAAACCCCTTTTCTGAAGTTTGAAATGGTACCTTATTTTTTTTAAGTGGAACTCACACTTACCTTATATGCAAAATTAGGAGAAAAGGAACTTGAAGGTTGGAGAAGAAATTCCTGTGCAGATTTTGGTTAATAGTGGGACTCTGCAGGCTGTTTCAAAATAGCACAGGAGATATTTGATCAGGTGTTGGGTCCTTTGGTTCTGAATATCAGACTGGCTGCTGTTTGCCACTTCTTCCTGTTACACTGTTTTCCTGGCTCATGAGGATAGAATAAGTCAGAATATACCTTGAGCCAGGCCAAACAAACTACTCTACAATAAATTGGGACTGATCTAAGAGCAAGTCTTGAATATCCCTCTCTTCCCGTCTTCATCACAAGATGTAGAAATGCTTTTAGAGAAACAATATGCACACACTCACTCCCAGCTGTAGGCTTTTTGTGGAATTTTGTGTGATTTTGTGGAATTTTTGTGTGATTTTTTGGAATTCACTACTCTGTGGAGAGTGGTGAAAGTGATTACAGAGATGAGCTTCTGGGGTAGAGGATGTTTTTTGTAAAGTACTTTGAAATATATTTTGGGAACAGCAAACAGCTTGCATAGCATTACATTTTATTATATTTTAAGAGTGCAGCTGTTATGAGACCTGATAGTAATCTCAGAAAAGTACTAATGTGTTTTGGGCCTATTACAATTGAAAACACTGCAGTGGAAAGAAAAATGATTATTTTTATCATATAGTCAGATTCCCTCTAGTTGTGTAGGAGCAAACAAATTTTTCACATGCCAAACAAATAGCTTGTTGCTTTCATTTGGGAAGTATGTTTTCTATTGTGTGGTAAACACAGCTTAAAATATCAGAATGATTTAGAAGCTCACATGTCAAAGGAGATTTCTTTGGAAACTTACATTGACAAAAGAAATATGTACAATATTCATGTAAATTCAGCTTATGGTGCTTTTTTTTTGTAGTGGGAAGAATAAGTCAAAGAATGAGAGGAAAACTGTCCAAGTACCAGTCTATTTTTCTATACTTTTCACCCAGCTACTCGTACAGAGAAGGTGTTTTTTTTTCAGCTGTCATGTAATTACTGGTTGCATGGTTAATTCTTTTCTTTATTGCTTGTAGCTAGTAAAAATCCAGATGTAGGTTTTGCTTTGTATTGACTCAGAATAGTAAATAATGATATTTAATGGCCTTTAACTTTCAGGTGACTATGGCTTGAGTTTACCTCTTGGAGAAGAATATGAACGAAAAAAACATAAACTGAAGGAGGAACTCCGGCAAGATTACAGGAGATATCTTTCTCAGGTAAAGCTGCTTGTCTGGCTGCTTGACTTCAGTGACTCTCTTCAAATGATTCTCTCATTTAATTAAATGAAAATTAATATCTGTAGAAAATTGTTTAAGGACGCATTTATTATGAGCAATGGCTGATTTTGTAGACTTGAGTGAAAGTCATTTCAGAATGTTTTGTTTATATATTTTAGGCTTCTACAGATCTCACTGCCATGTGACTACATATTATTTAGTATCCTTCTTTCAGAATTTCAGTACTTTCTGAAGTACTTACATATTCTATGGTCTGTAATTGGGGTAAGAATATCCCTGTACTTAGGATGACTCCGTTTGACACCTTCTTTTCAATTTTAGAAAGAAAAACCTTTGATGTTCTGTTTAACATGATTTACTAAATGTCACAGTAAATTTAAAATTGAAATGGTATGTATGAAATGTCATCGTCTTGGGAATATTCTGTAGCTGCTCTGCATGAATCAGAAAAAAATAAGGAACCAAATAATTTCTTTTTTATGAGAATACCAGTGTCTTTAGTTCTTAAATGAATGAATGGATTTGCTTTAAGAAAGGAAGTATTTTTTATTAAGTCAAATATTTTTGACTCAGACCGCTTTTGAATAGTATCTTTTCCCTGATT
The DNA here is from genome assembly GCA_024734555.1 of Trochalopteron elliotii. NCBI lineage: Eukaryota > Metazoa > Chordata > Aves > Passeriformes > Leiothrichidae > Trochalopteron > Trochalopteron elliotii. Next base: position 4,870,553 of record JANPWX010000024.1, on the reverse strand, counting down.
TTTAGGGTATTTCACAGGCAAAAAGAAAGGTAGGGTGCCTTAAATATTATTTTCTTTTCTTTCAAATTAGTTGCTTTTTGCTTTGAAAACTTTATGTTCATGGAATTCAAAAAATCATTGCTTTTCTTTGTGCTTTGTGCATTTATGCATGCTGTGGTGATTAGTTGTGACTAACAGCATTGCTTGCTTTGTGCAAAATGATTACTTTCATATCTTATTTTCCATTTGTAAGTTTTTGAAACACTTGTTGATTTCCTTTTCCCTATGCAGTTGCCATTGTTACTGTCTAATGCTGGCTCTACAATAGTTTTTTATTTTAGTAGACATTTGCTTCAAGGATTATCAGTTATTTAGATAGTAAGAGTTCAGGTTTTTTTCCTTGGTATACATATTTAATAAAGCTGGAAAAAATAGTGACTTACGTAGATATTATAATTTATCATTGCAACCAGAGTCAGGCCTTTTTTCTTCCCTGTCTCTATGAAATCTCATCATTGTATTTAGGGAAGCAGTAGAGCCAGTTATTTAGCACCTACTGGCCAGAATGTAAGAATACAAACAAGCATTATGAGGAAAAAAAAACCTCAGGTGTTATTTTTACCAGCTTTGTTTAATTAATTTTAGTTTTAAAAATATTTTTATACTTTTGTGTATCTATAATTTTGAAATTTAGTGCTATCCATTCAAATTGTTAAGATTGAGCAATGTCAGTAAAAGACCAGGGGTAATGTGGTAGAAACACAATCTGCTGGTTTTTTCTGGGGTTTTGAATAACATGCATATGATACAAATTGGCTGTATTAACATGCACTAGGATTCTTAAATAGCAATTGCAACAGCAGAATAAACTGCCTTCTTAACCTCTAACCAAAATCATCCTTATATAATTTTTGTTTCTTGTTTAATTTAAAACTCCAGATTATTTTCAAAGTTAGAATATTGTGTTAAAACTTAATGTTTCATAATGATCATCAAAGCACCCAAATAATATAATTTTTTACATTAACTTCTAGCATTTTATTTTCAACTGGACTTCAAGGTTTACAAGGCCTTTTTGTTTGTATGTTTGGTCTAGCACATGTTAGCTATATTAAGCTGGTAAGGACTGAGGAAGAGCTAAGATAACAATCTCTGATTTCTTTTTCCCACCTAAAGAGAACTGGTTGAACTTTCAGCAGTTCTCACAGTGATAATTTTTCTGTTGACTTGCTTATGTAGAAAAATGCAGCTTCCATATCAGGTTCTGATTTTGGAGAAGATGTTTTTAAGATCAGAAGTAATCTCTAGAGATGTCTTCAAAATGAATGCAAAGAATTACTTAAGAATGAGGATTACAATTTATTTACCTTTTCCAGTGGAAATAGCTTGGTTTTCCATATAAATGTAGTTGTCTTGGTGCTTGAATATTTTTGCATGATTATTAAATCCCTTAAATCTTTTAATGTCTAGTTTGAAATATCATTTATAATGATGTGGCTTTGTACTGGAGCAGGTAGAGCTCTTACTCTTGACATTCCTCTGAGCATTTAAGCCACATTGTAACATAGATAAGGAAAGGAAACAATGTTAGTGAAAAACTGTATCTCACCATTCCCCTCTTCAGCCCATGACACACAAATAGATGATCTTTTTATTAAAGATAATCTGATTTATAAAACATATGATTGACTGGGAATGGCCTGGGGATGCTTTTAATAAAGGAATGATGTCTGACAAATCCTCTAGATGTGAAATCTAAAGACCTGCATCAGCACTGGTGTTTGGTTTGAAGAGCAGGTACTTTGATTTGTTGCACAGCCCAGGGATCCCATGCTGCAGCCCAAGGATCTATGTGGAGCAACAACATCCTGGTTTTGATGGGAAGTTCTGCTCTGAAAGTGACTGATGGTCCATAAGGAATTACAAAATTTGGTAGTGGGTCATTATCCTGGAAATGTAGGTGCTGCTGGTATGGAAAACACTGTTGAGATAAAGGTGTGCTACTGTTAGCATGAATTCCATCTGTTAAAGTAAGAGGTAGACATATGTTTTCTGCTGTAAGAAAAAGCATTTTTTCATCTTGTGTAAGGAGCTCTCTTGGAAGATTCCACTTATATTTGTACAGATACTTGTGCTTGTGCTACAGAAGAGCTGAGTGGGGTTTCTTTGAATAAAAATAGGGGTTTTTTTAATATAGAGACTAACTTACATAATACTGGAAATAGTGTAACATGGAAGAAGTGACAAACACTTTCAAACTCAGGCTTAAAACTTGACAAAGACAGTTACTTCCTGCATTCCTTGACTTCACTTCACTCGTGTGTTCCAAAAACATCCTACATTTTCAGAATGTGAATGTTGTCTTCAGTCTTTATTTCATCAAATTACTTCAGAAAATATAATACCTAGCCACTCCTTAATGAGTAAGATTTGGTATTTTAAAGTGTATTGAATGGTTTTAATTTTTTTTTTTTAATGTAGAAAAATTATCTGACTACTGGTGAAGTAGATCCATATACTCAGGGATTATCTCTTCCTATTGATGAGCGAAGATCTGCCAAGGTAAATGGAATGTAACTTGAAAATGTACCTGGGTGTTGAAACTGTTAAAGAAAAAATATTTCCACTTAAGTTTTTTTTGTTTGCTTGGGTTTTTTCTTTTTTTTTCTTTTCTTACAGAAATGAATGGTTTTGGAGGTGGTAATGGGTAATATTTTTCAGTAAAGTCTGCTCCTTCAATTTTTTTAAAAAAAATAATCATACATTACCTGTATTCTTAAGTTTTAGATATTTGGTTTTTATTATGTAGATATTATTCTGTACTGATACTAGTTTGAGGTTTGCTACCTCTGATCCACATATTCAGAGCACTTGATCTGTTCAAAAGCTGTAGTAGTTGTGCTTGGGTTTTGTTCAGCAATCACTGTTGATGTGATCTCCTGCCCTCAAGCTGTTGGCCTTGTAGTCCCAGGTTCTTTCTTGGGTTTGCTTGTCAGCTGAGTCATGAAGTTGAATCAGCAGAAAGATTATAATTTATCATTATTTTTTTCTGACAAACACCACTGTTTGGTTGTTAAGATTGGCCATAGCACAGCAGAGATTCAAGGCAATGAGATAACCTGTGTTGCTGGAGGAGGGCCAGGCATTTGCACTCCTGGGAGTTTTGTTGGTTTTTGATGTTGTTTTTAACCTTTGTTGCCTTCAAGTTGCACTGTTGATCTGTGTTTGGGGCTATGCTGTCACTGCAGTCTGGTGCAAGACTTCTGCAATGCCCTTGTACTTTAACTTTCTGTCCCTCTTGTGCTCTTGGTTTGGCTGTAGGAGGAGCCAGGTGAGAACTCAAAGTGAAAATTGCTTTTATGACAAAGCCCTAAACTCCAAGTTATACAAGTGTAAAAAGGAGGCAGCAAGAATGAAACACCCAGGAAAGGGGAAAGGACTCCTCAGGGGCAGCATGCACTTGTACTGAGTTTATGTTAGCTTCAGGTTCCCATGAACTTTGTATTTACCCTTGCGAGTACGTGTGCTGAAACAGTGAAAAATAAAGTATGTTTGATTAATTCTGTGGAAATTAAAGATGTATTTGTACTGGAAACATGTCTTATCGTTGATGGGTTTATATCAATCATATCAGCTCTGTGCAGGTGTGTTGTATCCTTTTTACCCATCTATTTGTTGCTCTTGCAGAACCTAAAAGCTGCCAGGAGATGTCACACTGTGCCCTGTTTATCAGTTGGCCTCTGGGCAGAATAATGGGAGGTTAACATTTGCACTGTGGTTTGCTTTATTAGGTCAAATGTGCAGTCACATAACATATTGAATTTTCTGCTGGGTGTTTTGCCACCTGTTAAAGACAATGCTGATTTCTCAGCTTTGGACAACGCATCTCAGGCAGCTTTCATGGCTGTCTGCATGTTTTATATTGTCACTGTTAGAAAACCTATAGAAAACTTTTTTTTTCTTTTTTTATAAAAAAAACACCAAAAATGAAACAGTTTTGGAGAGCATTGGTCTAATCTGCAAAACTTGTGGTAATCTGGTATTTACATGGTGATTGAGGTATAAATTATTTTTGTTTGAAATTTGTTCATGAGGAAGTAAATTTATGTGTGATGCTCAGATTTTAAATGCGTGATGCTTTTTTATTGGAAAATGCTGCAGCAGAAAAGAACCTGACTCACAATACTGTAGAATAATTCTTTTTTTTCCCTTTATGTGATTGTTGGAATGAGGTAGTATAAGAGATACCTCAAGCTCTAAATGGGACTAATATCAAGAAATAATACAAATTAGAGTTTTCTTTACCTGGTAACTTTTGTATTTCATATGATATTACTAGGCTATTGATGTACAATTCATGTCTATTTTTAGACCTGAGAAAGCTGAATATAAACGTTATCACACTGCAAAAGCAGCTAGGACAACAAGCATAGATCCTGTTTTTTTTTTCTTTGCATTCTTTGGACTTTTGACTTTTTGCAGTCAGTTTAACTGCTTGTTTGAATTCCACAGTTCAAATTGTAATTGGTACATCTTGTCTACACTTGTATTTGTTATGCTGCTTTAATTGTGAGGGGGTGAGTCACAACTAACCTTAACACAAAGAAAGAAATGGTATGTTTGAAAATGAGCTGTAAATATGTTCTGATTGGAAATTAGAAGGTTATTCCTAATTGTTGGAGCGAGGCTTTTGGAGGTAAATTTTGGAATGGGCTTAGCAGGAGGAAACCTACCTGGTTTTAAAGATGGACCTTGATACACAGTGATGTCTCTGGGGATTAGACTTCCTGCCCAAGAAACTGGCTTCAATTTACTGATTTCAGATTGAGAGAAAGTGCTAACAGAAAATGAACTAAAACCTCAAAGTAATTCAAGCCTTCTTTGTACATCACAAAGAATGTGAAGCGGGAAGGGAGGGGTGGGGGGGCAAACACACAGTTTGCATTTATTCATTTAGTACTGCAGCTCTGTGAAGTTAAAAGCTATTAAAAATGCAAAATTATGATGCCCTTTTCAATGCCTATTTTAGGAGAGATTACGGCTTGAAAGAAACAAGGAGTACAATCAATATCTCAGGGATAAAGAAGAATGGAATGAAAGGCTAAGGAAATTAGGGAAGAAAAACAGAGAGGTAATACAGTTTTACAGTCTTATCATTGACTCAGACATCCAAAGTAAGACAAAATACACAAATAATGTTGTTCAGTTAGGCTACATTTTTATTAATGCATCTAAGCAAATCCTGCTTATGACTCACATGGTGCAGTTCCTGATTCCTGCTTCCGTCATGTCTGTCTGGTAGAAGGATCCTTTCATTCTTCTGTGTGTCTGAAGCAAATCCCTGGGTTGTTCATGATGATAAAAGTGATGTCCAAAAAAGCTGCCTGTTTGAACAAAATGTTGAACTCCACATAGTGTTCCTTAGCTTTTGTTTGTAGACACTTTTTTCCTCTGTCGTGTAGATAGCCAGGCAAGTGTAGCAGCCATCCAGAATACGGAGCTGTGCATTTGTGAATAAAAATTAAAATCAAAAAATCAGTCTTTACTGGTGAAAGTGAACTAGTCATAGTCTAGTCCAGTTCTGAGCTGGGGTCTTTGATTTGTGTGGCAGCAAGCAGCTGGGAATACACACACCCACACACACCCACACCCACACACACCCCTCTGTTGGATGAGGGAAAGAATCAGAAGAGTGAAAGTGAGAAATAGTGTAGGTTCAGTTAAAGGCAGTTTAATAGATAAAGCAAAAGCTGCTCACACAAGCAAAGCAAACCAAGGAATTCATTCACTTCCCCTGGGCTGGCAGGTGTTCAGCCATCCTCTGTAAAGCTGGGCTCAGTCACATGTAGCTGTGACTTGGCAAACAAATGCCATATTCAGAATGTCCCCCTTCTTCATGTTGAGCATGACCCCCTATAGAGTGGAATATCCCTTTGGTCAGTTGGGATCATCTGTCCTGGTTGTGTCCCTTCCTAACTTCCCATGTATCTACAGCCTCCTGGTCTGCCCCATCTGCTGGTGGGGGAGTGTAAGAGGCAGAAAAGCCCTTGACACTGTGCTAGTGCTATTCAGTAGGAATTAAATTATCCCTCTGTTTTCAACACTGTTTTCATCACAAATCTAAAACATGGCCTCATACAAGCTACTATGAAAAAATTTGTCCCAACCAAAACTAGTTCAACAGCCAGTGGGATTTTTAGGCCTGATTAGCATTGTTGTGAGACTCTTTGTTTTAGTAATTTGGAAGTAATACATTGATCTATAAAATCTTTTAAACTTTTAAATCTTATCTAGAATAGGTAAGTTTCCTTTTAAAAATATTTTTGCCTCAGTTTAGTGATGGACTCTAATAGTTTGGGACTCTGATCTAGTGAAAGTTTGATTTAAGAAGTCCTTCCACTTCTTTTTAATAGGAAAATTCTATAATGTGCAGTAGTGTGAGAGCTAGGTCATTCTGTGAAAGACCTTGTATTTGTACCCAAAAGAGCTGGAAGTTTATTGTCTCCCTACAACAGCTGGCAGTGCAAATGCTCCTGTATTTGTAATTTATGTCTAGAAGAATGTTTCTTATCTGTCTCTAGAAAGATTATTTTCTTATGAGAAACATCTTTTCCTTCCAGTGCATTGGAGTGTCATGTAGTTGAAAACCATTTTAATCTGTGAAGGCATCTATAAGGCAGCATTCAGGTTTCCTTCATATGTTGGAATTTAGTATCTCGTTTTTACTTCCTTCTTCAAGGTTTGGAGTGCTACACAGCAGTGATCCCTAGGAAATATTGGCAAAAATGTAGTTTATTTTTGTGCAACTGAGTCTAGAAATCTCTTAAATTTTTTCTATATGTTCAAGCACTTAGGTTTCCTAAGCTGACTTACCTAGTGAAATCTATTTAGGGACACAAGGGTTTTTCTCTTTGCTTTATTTGTCATCTAATTGGACTTTTAAATTGTATTTTTATTATTTTTGTGTAGAAACGATTTTACTGTCAGAAAAGAACTAACAGAAGAAAAATGGTCAGAATTTGTTGAGGTTATGCCATCTCTGAAGGGTATTTAACTTGGAGTGAGAGTCAAATTACATGTGACCTCCAAAATGTGATCCAGCAGTTTAGATAGTCATAGGATAAATCCTGCTCAGAGTAGTGTTACCTTCACAGTTTAGATTAGATTGTTCTGGCTTTATTTGATGGAGTTTTGAAAGTATGGAGAATCCACAGTGGTCTGGGCAACCCATTCCACTGCTTGAACTGCTTGATCTGAACTTCTGTCCCTCTGTGTCCCCTTGAAGTTTTCCTTTGCTGCAGCTTGTGGCTGTTGGTTCTTTGAAAACCATGAATGCTGGTATCTCTGTAACCACCTTTTACAGGGACTGCAATTACTGCTTCCTCTTGTGCCATACACACCCTCCTTAATCTTCCTCCAGGCTGAATAAACCCAGCTCTGTCAGCTTCTCCTGTAAGAGCTCAAATACCTCAACCATCTCAGTAGCCATCCTCTGCACTTTCTCCAGTTCATCAGTGTCTGTGGGGAGGGGGGGCAGAGACTGGACACACTACAGCAGAACCTGAACACTAGATAAATACTGAGCAGAAAAGGATCACTTGCCTAGACCTAACACAGCCCAGGCTGTGGTTAGCAGTCTTCACTGCAAGCATGCACTGCTGCCTCATGTTCAGCTCCTTGCCCACAACTAACCCAGGCCTTCTTCTGCAGTGCTGCTCTCTAGGTGGTCAGTGCCCAGCCTGTCCTGGTGCATGGCACTGTTCTGTCTCAGATGCAGAGGTTTGCCTTTTTATTTGTTCATTTTTCATGGGCTTTTTGTCACCATGTTTCTCCAGTTTGTCAAGGCCCTTCTGAGTGGCAGTCATGCCCTCTTGTATATTGATCCTTCGTCCCAGTTTGGTGTCATTTACATCCTTAATTTATTTTTCATTAGAGTTTGCAGAGTATGAGTTACTGTTGTCTTTATTCCATAGGGGAAAGATTAGATCAAAAATTAGTACACAGAAATACTTCAGGATTTATGCAAAACTGTGTTTTTTGTGTATTGAACACTCGTTCTAGTTTTATCTACTTAACTATCCTTTCTCATAATGACATTTTCTGAGGAGCAGAGAAATAGATTAAGAAATGCTCAGGTTAAAAGGTTGTGCTCATTGGTAAGAAGTATTACAGACTTGCCTGAATCTGGATAGAATGAAGATATCTAGTCTCTTAATGAAGTGAAGTTTGAAGTGTTTTTTTTGATTCTTTGCACCTCAAAAACTGAAGGTCAGATTAGAGTTCATAAAAGACCTGTCCAGTATTGATAGCCATTCTTCTGAAAGACATTAGATAAGAGGAAGACTGTGGGTTTTTTTCCCAAGAAAAATGAATAAAACCCTGGCTTCTAAGGACTTCTTGAAGTATTTTCCTTACTCACCTTTTGCCTTTCTTCTTGTTTCGGGTTTATTTGAAGAAATACAAAACCGGGGTTTTACTCAATGTGATTTATTTATATTCAACTCTCATTATTGTTTCCATTAAACAGAATGAGATGCACAGGAATAAAACACCTATTGCTGTTACCAGGCTCCAGCCAGAATTACACAGAGAAGTCCAGCCCTGTAATACAGGTGCAGAACCTCCCAAGAAGGATGCTTTTACTTCCACAGAAGGTTGTGAAGAGCTGCTAAACAAGAGATGGCTGGAGGAAGACAGGTACCACAGGTTAGATGATGAGGTTGAATTGAGAAGTCGACTATTAAATCAAAGACTTGATGAGGATTTGGATGTTCCCAGTCGAAGAAGATACTACAGAGTTGACTATGATCCTGAGACAAATGCAGAAATGGATCCTAGATTTAGATGTGAAAGCACCTATGACAGAAAAACTTCCCGGGGTTTTTATGCTGAAAGGTATTTCTAATTCTATTTTCTCTTTTATTTCTGTAGTGCTTGTTGACAGCCATGGTTTACTCTCTTTAAATATTAGGGAAGATTCCCATGTGAAAGCAGGATTGTTGTACTTAATTTTGTACTTACAAAAAGAACCTCTGCAATAATTTATAGAAAAAAGTGTTGAAAAATTGGATCAGTCCCTAAGACTATACATATATTAAGAAGCTTTTTATATATCATAGCAAACCAAGGATACTTGGTCTGAGAAATGACCCCAGAAGCAGCAGTCTCCAGTTCATTTTTGTGAAGAGTGGTTTACCAGATTTGAGAGCAAACCCCTGCACTGAGAGCCCAATGTTACCTCTGTTTCTTTAGTCAGTAACAGTTACAGCAAGTCAGTTTTCAATTCAGATTCTAAAATTGGTTTGAGCTTCAATTTTTGCAACATGTGAATATGGGTACAAAACATAAAACTCTGTTTTTTAAAAATCCTCTTTTTACTCCACATCCTTCTAAATGACAGGCTTTAAACATATGTGTAGTTAAACCAAATCTGGATAGTTTTAATAGGTGCTCAGTAATAACTGCACGGTTTGAATAAGCATTTACAAAAGCCCAAACCAAACGAAAGAGGGTGTCTCATATAAATCATTCAGGAAGAAAACTGATATTTTATATTGTTCAGTATTAAATAGTCTTTACTGTGTTAACTGATAGATCAGTTGGCTTACTTTGACATAAATTTTTTAATCCTTCTGTTCTAGATTACTCATTTAAAAGAAAATAAGTATGGCCTTCCTAATCATTCAGGGTTTGGCATTCTGGCCACCTTTAGTTATTCCATTGCAAGAACTGGTTGCTTTCAAAACCAGATGGGTTGTGGTGTGAAACAGCAACACACTTGAAACTGATCTGTTTATACAGCTAAACAAAACAGTAGAGTTTATTGTAAATAAATTTTCAAATGATATTTTAAAAGTGTTAATTTGTTCCCTTTCCAGGTCTTGGGAAAACATGAATGTTGTAGTTATTTTTATTTGTGTTAAGCCTGTTGCCAGAATTGTTTTCCTGCAATTGCTTCAATGAAGGAACCACCATTCTTCTTCCTTTACAAGGCAAAATAAACACTTTTTCTATTTTCTAGAATTAACACTTCTAGGAAAAACAAAGGCAAATTGTACCACTCTCAACAGTGTTGAATATTGGTATTATGTTTTATTGTTAGTTGCTGGTGGATGAGTTAAATGATCATTTGAGTCATTGTTTACAGGGATAATTTTCTGGATAGTACTGCAAATTAATAACTGGGGGGAGGGGAAACGCTCTTCTACTGTAAAAGCATTTTCTGAATTCAATGAACTCATATTTCTTTTCCAGTTTCAAATGCCAAGAGAGTTAGAATAATTTTTCTCCAAAAATTCCTCTTGATAGTCTTTCTCAGCCTTTAAAAAAAAGTAATCGGAAAGGAAGTAAGTCTGTGGAAAAAATGAAATGTCTGGAAGTATTTGGGAGAGGCAGACTCTAATAATTGGGCTATTACAGAGCTTCAGACTGTGTGTGAAGCTTCTGGTGTGCTTCTAAACAGCATGTATTTATTCATGCAGTGTTTCTGAAAAAGACTAGCAAATGAAAACAGTGGTTAAATAGATGAGAGGAACAGGATTGCCTGTTTTCTGCTGAGATTCAGAGAAGATACTGCAAAATTCAAATTTTTTTCCATTCTGTAGTGTATTATTGGTAGAAATGAGCAAATGAGGTTTTGGGATAGAGTGGACTTGTCCTATAGCTTTTCAGAAAGAAAAATAATTAGAAGCTTAGCTTGGTGTCTAACAAAGACAACCAAAATGTTTTTGAGACTAACAGCAATATTTAATTCTCCATGTTAATACTGAGAACAATGAGTGTCCTCTTTTTAATAGGTAGCTGTTTGCCACTGTCTAATGCAGTTGGATACAGAGTATAATATTTAAATAAAAGTAACAATTTGATAGTGTTTGAGGGTTTACTTTGTTTGTCAAAGAATTTATATAGAATTACATAAATAAAATATCAGCAAGTATAGTGTTTGAACCGAGAGTAGACATCATGTTGAATATTAGTAAACTAGTTTTTAGTTATTCCAGAAAATGTGGATGGTGCTTATATAAATATCTGTGACTAGTAGATCACCAGGCAATTCATGAGACATTTGGAGAAACCTCTGAAACTGCTTTATCTCCAATTTTCTTTTGAAAGAGAATAGAGAAGAGAGTCTTATCTTTGCTGTTGGCAGACTTGGTGCATCTTCTTAAAAGAAGCTGCTGGACCATTACCTGAATTCTCTGAACTTAATTTTATATATAAGATTGTTTGGGGTTTTTTGTGTGTATTTTTTACTAATGAATTTTAACTGAAAATTAATTTTCAGTGTTTCTTTATTAAATGTGGTTTTTTTAATCTAGTACTTATTTCTCCTTTGAAAGGAGCTCCACTTAACCTCCCATGAAGTAAATTCAGTCTCTTCAGGGAGAAACATCTCTCTTAGTGACAGCTCAGCTTCAGAAGAGTTAGCATTTTTTTTCTACATTTCAGGCAAAGTCAACTTTTCTCAAACACATTTGATTCATGATGGAAGCTAAATTCAAAAGGAAGCAAATTTTTATTTGCTCTACCAAAGTTCTTAGGTTTCTATAGGGATTTTTAGTTTGGAGAGGCAGATGTTCATAACAGGACTTTTCAGAAGGGTTTCTGTTTTGATGGAGGCACAAGGTCTGTGACATATTTCAGCAAACAGAAATGGTGACCAAGAAGTGAGAAGAATTGCAAAATGTTTTAGCTCTTAGGAGTGGAATGCTTTAGTCCAGCTTCAGCTGTCAAGTCTGTCCTGTAAACAGGAGACAACAGCTTCTTGATTGAATTGGGCCAATCTGTCTGGGCCTGCTGTGCTAAGCTGGCTGCTTTTTACAAAAAGGGTTGCCTCTTGAATTCCAAGGTTTGGTTTTTTTTTCTTCCTTCCTGCATCCTTTCATTACACTGGGGACTTGGCTCTCTGTTTCCTGGCTGTTTCAGTCTTATGTGACCAGCCTTATAAGGAGTACATTGATTGTTGTCATAACGATGAACTTGATCATAAAATAAGATCATGTTATGCCAAGAGGGTAAATGTTCTCTCACATTGTGCTGCTGGGTTGTTGAGATGCCAGATCCGTGTTTAATAATCTGCTTGCATCTTTTTGCCTTTGCCTATTGAATTCTATTCAAATTAGAAAGAGGCAGAGCTGTGGTTGTTTTTATGTAAACAAATGAGGTTTTTCCCCATATTTACCTAGTTTTTTTGGGGTTTTTTTGTTTGCTTAATAGGAAGTCCATGGCTCTGGAAAAAGTATAACTTCGATAGCCTTTGTTGGGTACTTTATTTTTCACTGAATACCTATTTTTGCCCTATTTTGTCATGATAACTTGAAGCCCTCATTATAGAGCTGTTATTTTGCACATCAAAAAAAGCTTATAAATTCTACTACCCCAGGTCTTTTCAGGAACAGCTCCCTTGTGTCCATAAAATATTTGGTATCTCTGAAGTTACTTGAAGTTTCAACCATATGATTTCACTTGTGATGTAGATGACTCAAATTTTAGCTCCTAAATTTTTGTATTCATGGTGTTGCCTGTCTTTTGCCTTGAACAAAAGTCACCTCACCCTTTTAAAGTCTATCAGGTGTGTAGTGAAGTGTAGATTGTTGTTGAAGAAGCTTTTCATATCTGAATTGGCTCTTTCACCAGACTTACCCCATAGCTGTGTGCCAAAACCTGTTGAAGACTTCGTTGGCTCCTGGGGATTAAGAGCAGCAAGATCTGTTTCAGTTAATGCAGTGTGAGTGGCAAAAGCCCTTTAGCTCTCAAAACTCTTAACCAGGTTCATTAGATAAGGGCTGCAGGAAAGCAGGCTTGGGAATTCACATTCCTGACAGAGAACTGCTCTGACAATGCAGAGTGAATTATTTCTAGAATATTTTGTGATATTTTCAGAACTGGTTCTGCTGTCCAGTGTGCATTCAGGCTGCAAATCCATTTGCACAAAACTGCTGAACCCTCCGTTTCAGATTGGCTGTTTCTAGGCAAGCAGAGCTGAGTATTTTCTATTTCTTTAAGGCCCTTTCTGAATGGAATGGTCAGAGATGTACCTGCAGATTATGAAGAGGATTTGAAGGAGAGAGCACGAGTGCGGCCGTTCTCAAGAACTGGAGATTCTAGGTGTGGTATACTGGGTACTTTCCTGATAATTGCCCTGCAAAGTCATGGTGAGAGGGAAATGTTGACTTCAAATCCCAAAACATTGTCTGAAATGCCTGATAGTTTTTCCTGTAGCTAGAATATAGTATAACAAGAAAAACATGTTTCCTCTGAAAATGGCCATTGAAGCTTGCATGCCAGTTTCCTTTTTGAATTAACAGAGCACCTGTTCTCCAATTGATGACTTTAATTGAGTCAAATACTGTGGAATCCTGTTTTCATAGCAGTTTTAAAATTCCTTCTCTTCCTCTTGTCTTGGTTTTGCACATCCTGAAGTGATCTAAGTGGGTGAGGCAGAAGCAGAACACTTGTAAAGTCCTTACATAAACTCTTGACTGGCACCATTCAGTCTGTCAACATGGATGAAGGGCTCAACTGAATCAGTTTTTCTGATGCCTTCAGAAACCACAGGCAAATGGGAATTGTGAGAAATGTTGCCTTTTTGCCTTTTTGCCAGGCAGTTTCTTCTTTTGCTTGGGATATTTCTTTGGATTGTAGGAAAACTGTTTGTCACAAACGTGTCACATAGTGATGTAAGTGAGTCTGTCATGTTTCCCACAGACTCTGTAAGAAATTCTTGAGTTTGATCATTCCGTTTTCTTTTTTGTCTTTGCCAGAAATCAGGTACAGATTAGTTCTTCAGCTAATGAACAGGCCAAGTCTGCAGCTGGAAGGCGATATGCAACAGGCCTGGTTCTTGGTATGTATAAAAAGCTAATTAAAACCACTGAGTTAGACTTTCTTTGTGTATGTTATTTCTCCATGTGAATAGTTAAAAACTAGAAAAATGCGCTTTTTTTTCCCCTTTTGATAGTTGTCTATAAAAAGTTGTAGTTTACCAGTCTCCAAGACTGGTAAATAGGTGTTATTTACATAGAGAAAACTAAAGCAAAATATATTAGTTTTCCCCTTTTATGTAACTTATTAATTAATTTTTGACTTACTAATTAATTTTGAAGAGCGCAAGTTTCTTCTTAGATTTCATTAACATTTTAAGGCCCAGAGGAGTGATTACATTATTTTTACAAAATGAACTATGGGAGAAATCTTAACCTCTGTATTGTTAAAGACACAGCTTTATAGTGAATTTTAATTGCAGAAATATGAAAAATGGTACTGTTCACATCCCTGGGCAAGAGCAAATGATTCTGATTATCTCTCCTGTAGCCATAAAATTTAGCAGGAAGCACTAGTATTGAGTGGAATAGAGAGAAATATTGGTGAAGACATAGCATTCTTAGCTGATTTCAGGAAACTATAAGGCAAGAATAAAAGAACTGTAGTAGTTCTTCAAATGGGAGCTTTTGAAGGCAAGCTAGCTTTGAATTATGGCAAAATATATTAACAGTTGTCAGAATAATTTCTGTTAATTTTTTCATTGGCATTTCCCTGATCTTCAAAGCTATATGTGGCAGGTCAGTTTTTTGGAAGTGTTTAAGGGCAGCATTAAACCAGTGGTGTCATAGTGGTCACTCTCTGGTCTGCCCAGTAACTTGAGGACACAGAGGTGTGAATTTGTACTCCTAGCAGTCCTGGTTAGAAGAGTATTGTAAACTATATTGTGTAAAGATTATGTAAATTAAAATTTGAATATTTTGAAAGTGAGAAGTGATTTCAGACTCCCCCACTCCTCCTCACAAACCATGAGGTTGTCTTGCACATTTTGGTCACTTTTTAGTCCCAGCACAACAGTTAAAACAAAAAAAAAAATCAGTCAGTCACGCATCAGGCTTTGTTGCTGTTGCTTCTTTGGTTTTTGTTTTAGTTTCTTTCCAGCTTCCTTCTCTTTATTATTCTGGTCTACTTCACCAGAAGTCCAGCCAGTTTGTGTACAGAGTATGTTAAGTCTTTGTGAATGATAGTCAACAATACAGAAAGTGCCACTGATGTTTTTTGGGGTTTGTTTTTAAAATAATAGAAGACCTCTGCACTTACTGTGGGGGAACCACCACAAACTAAAAGTTTTTGTGTTCCTTAAAATCTACATGAGCTGTTACCACCGTTTCCTTTCCACATACACACGTCTGTGGGTACTTTGCTAATTCTTAGTGGTCATGGGAACCATCCTAAAAGTGGAACAATTTACTTTTGTCCCCATGGGTTTGACTCCCTTCAGTTTTAATTTTCATTTTTATCCAGAGCAGTGCCTCATAATTCAGGAGTGCTGTAGTGTATCTTCCTTAGGTGAATATTAGACCTAAAAAAACCCCAGAAAACAAAACCCCACAAAACCGTTTTTTAGTTGCTGTTGTATCAAATAGGTTTGAGATTTGTAGCTTCCTGATTATACAAAACAGGCAAACTAGGAAAATAACAATGAAAATTTTAGTAGTTTTGATCATCATACTCCAAACAAATTGTCTATTAAAACTAGATATCTACTTTTTTTTTTTTGGCAGTAAAGATACAGTGTTCATAAAGTCTGCAGTGTTTCAGTTTTTAAATTGACTGAAAGACAGTGTTTTTGTCCAGTGCCTTTTATGTATTTTGTGGAGCATTTACACAAATGTGTGATCATTTCCATTAGGTGGTCAGGACAGAGAACTTCTCCAAAGGAGAAAGGAGAAATACAGACGAGAACTAATGGAGCAGATGGCGGAACAGCAGCGGAATAAGAGACGGTAATGGGAAGTTACTGTATTGTTAAGAGATAATGGCTGAAATTTAAAGGCATTCCATTAATTCAGTGTGGGAAGAAGCAATTTCATAACCAAGGGATTCCAGGTAGTTGAGTAATATTGCAGTTAATTAAACTTATTGTCATGAGAGCTTTAGTTTTTAATGAACATATTCACAAGCTTTCAGTGGGTTGAAGAAAACCCAGATACTTTTACATTTGTAAAACCAATTTTTTAGTTTCTTAAGGGTAAAGAAGCTTTAACTAAAGTTATCTTTTTTTGCTGATACAGGAGTGCCTAAGTAGTTGGCAAAGTTAAAAATCAGTTTTGTTTTTGCCATCCAAATTTGGAAAGTAACCTTTCATTTTTAAAGCATTTGATCATCTGGCTTATGCAGAATAATAAAATGTGAATTTCTTCCTTACCTATTAATCACTATCTACTGAATAATAGATAATGTCTGGATAAATAAAAACAAACAGCAATATTAGAGAAGGGATAAGGAATTAAAAATTGGTTACTACTGACAGTCTCATTGTGACAGAAATTGTACAATGCAGAACAAGCCTGAGCCCAGAAATTTCAAAACAGTATTTATTGCTGCACTTTTCAATCTTTCATTTCAATGTGTTTAATATTAACTTCTTGAATGTAAATAAAGACACATTTTTTAGAAATGTCCTGAAAAGTTGTAGCAAAAAAGAATTGTGGTGGTTTTTCCTTTTATGGTAGTTGGATTTTTACTAGGTGAAATTGGTGATAGCCAGATGCTTCTTGAGAGTTCTGTGTATTTACAGATATTATATAATTTCCTTCCCTGAGTCCAGAAGAAATCAAGTGGAATCATTGTCTTCTGTTATCCTGTATTTTCAGAGCTCTTTTAACTACAGAGTTGTGAATTTGTGCTTTGAAAGAATGAATATAGTTGTTACTGCTTTCTGATTTGATACTTTTGTTTAAAAAACAAAACAGTGAGAAGGAACTTGAGCTCTCAGTTGCTGCTTCTGGAGCTCGAGACCCAGAAAAGCAGGTAAGAAATTTGGATTTTCTTTCATCTATATAGCCTATTCTTTTTTTTCTTACATGCACACTGTGGTTGCTCAGTCACAAAACTCTGTAGAGTTTCCATACAATGATAAATGTTGGGCTGTTTAATAGGGCATCAGCGTAGAACAAAACTGAAGCCAAGGATGATGAGGCTGTGTCATGGTTTAAGCCCAGCCAGCAGCCAAGCCTCACAAGCAGCTGTTTGCTCACTTCCCCACCAGTGGGATCAGGGAAAGAATAGGAAGGGTGAAAACTGGAAAACTCATGGGTTGAGATTAAAACAATTTAACAGGGAAAACAACCCATGGGCAGGCAGGTGTTCAGCCATCACACATCTTGGGAAGACAAACAACATCCCTCCAAACATCCCTTCCTCCTTCTTCCCCCTACTTTATATACTGAGCATGATGTCCTATGGCCTGGAATATCCCCTTGGTCATTTGGAGTTGCCTGTCCCAGCTGAGTCTCCTCCCAAGCCCCCAGCCACACCCAGTCCCCTCACCAGTGTGGCAGCAGAAAAAGCAGAAAAGGCCTTGGCTCTGTGTAAACCCTGCTCAGCAATAACCAAAACATCTCTATATTATCAACCCTGTGTTCAGCACAAATCCCAAACATAGCCCCACACCAGTCACCCTGAAGAAAATTAACTCTTCCCCAGCCAAAAGCAGCACAGGCTCTAAGTCATTACACGTGCTTTCAGCATAAGAGGAAAATAGTTTCATGGAAGTTATGAGGCATTTTCTTTTGCTGTGTCCAAGTGGAAATTTGTACCAACAGTGGGTCTCATGGATAGAATACTTTGTGTCCTGTGGTAGCATCGTACATGCACACAGCAGTGACCTTTCTTTGGGAATGCAAACTCTGCTGCAGAAAGCTTTTTCTCAATTAAAAAAAAAAGGTTGCTTTGCAGATAAGTTAATCTCCTTATAACACTTTTTAATTAAAATTTGTAATTTTTTTAAATGACCCAGTATAGTGTTTAGGATTACAAGCATTTTTATAGGATTTTGTGTAAAGCAAGATGTTTGGTATTGTGTTGTTTGTAAGACTTAATGCAGAGTTACTACTGTCTCCACTTCCTTAGTAAGGTGATGATTACATCAAGAATTTTGATTAACATGCATCCAGGGGTGAGTTTTCAGTACTACTAACATTATTATGAGACTGTTAGTCTTGCAGAGACTGACAGAACTTGTGTGATTTGCCTGTAGTTGCTATGTGCCCAAAGCCACTGCAGGTTGGGTATGGTGGAGATGTGCTGTTTAAGATGAAGGGTGGTACTTTCAAGCAAGAATAGACTGGTAATTAAGTTAACTGGCTACTGGTTTAAATTATCACCACTGCTGTTTTTGGGGAATGCTTTGACACAGATTGAAATTTGTGCCATCTTCGGAGGGTTCAGTAGAGGTGAAAGAAGGTTCTCTTTGCTAGAAAATGAAGGTGAATGAATAGCTCTAAGACATTATTAGTTAGATTCTTGTGGGTCCCTTCCAACTCTGAATATTCTGTGAAACCATTTCTTTCTTTCTGTGAAACTTGTGAGACAAGAGACTGAGAATGCCCACAGACAAGTAATGAAGCTGGATCAAAATTCTTACTCCTAAATGGGGAGGGGAAACACCTGTCTGTTTGCATGTTCCTGCCCTCCCTGCATAAAGTATCTGTCATGTTTGTTTGGTGCCTGTTTCAAACTGATTCAGCTCGGTTATTTGGCAAAAATCTGGATCTTTTTTGCTGGTTTAGTAGGTATAGAGGGGTCAGCTGGCTGATAAGGGATTCAGATGGTGAAAGGGAGAGGAATGGAGGGTACAGCTGGGAGGGAGGCAGGCAGGAGAGGAGGCAGAACTGAGCAGAGGATGCTGGCTCTTCTGGCTCAGCAGGCCACAAGGTCAGTGTAAACAGTTTTGTGTAATCAAAGCTGACTATGCAGAAGCATGCTGTGCTGCACCACTCAATATACCATACACATCTCAGTCAGAGTCTGCAAAGTGCTTGTTGTAGGAACAAAATTATATCTAGAGCAAGTACACGGCATGCATAGTGTTTTAAAAGCACTAATTTAGCTGAAAGCCTTCAATTAAGTTGAATTGCTACATTCATTAAGCATCAGTTACTGTTAGCTTTAAATTGCCTCTCAGGGAGAGATTCTAATTAGGTGCATTTCTTGATTAATTACAGGTTGGTTAAATAGCAATGCCTGATTAAGAATCTGTAAATGTAGACTGTTGCATGTGCTGCTTGTTTAAAGTGAAACAATCCCCAGGATGAACTGAGTACTGAAGCCACATCTGAAATCAGTGGTAGAGCTGAAATCTGGGGCACTTTGGGAATGGTTTCAGATTAAAGTTGTTAGTGAGAGAGGCTGTTTTAAATGTTCTGCTGCTCAAGACACTGGATTTGAAAAGACAAAAAGTCTCTAGATTGCTTTATAAAATTCAATTGCTTTAGCTAGTACCTGTTATCTAATTCTCTGTTCACATCTAGAAATTTGAAGTTAAATGTTATGAGCAAATATTCATGTCTAGTAAATTTTGAGAATTTTTATTTAAATGCTGTAGTCCTTAATTGGTGAGTACTAACTGCCTTGTATATACTGTCTTGCAGCTAAGTGATGAGGAGGTAAAGATCTAATATTTTATTGAAATATTTCTATGTTGCAGGGTATATGGTTTTCTCTTAGATATTTAATACGTAGCTGGTTTCGGGTATTACTTTCTCTGAATGCATGTTAGTTGAAGAACTTCAATATTAGGACCAATAAATTCAGAACAAAGTCTCTTTTGCTTATAAAGTGTATGATTAGTTTCCATTTTTCTATTATATTGCTTTATTTAAACAAACATTAGAATAGTTCTGCAGAGCAGTTGCTGTAAGGGCTTTCTGGGTGTGATAGCATAGTTCTGAAACTAATTGACTTGCATGCCTTCACATTATTTGCATGTTGCTTTTGACTTTCTTCTGAGGCTGCCAGTTATCAATAAACATTTGCTACTTCTGTTTTAAAAAGAACTCCCCCCCAAAAACTCATAATTGTTGTGGCTGAAAAAATAATAAGATCAAAGGAATTTAAAAAATAAAATAATGGTATTGTGAGGAAATGTTTATTGGAAAAAGTCTCAGTTGTATTTGATTTTAGTTTTTACTGATTATGAGCTATTTCAATCCTGGGGTGGATTGGTGAGATTTCAGAAACTTTTCTATGCATAATATGAGAATACTGTCACTATAGAAAATTGGCAGCTGTAGATAAACTGTTCTACAGACAGTTGTGGAAATGTTCTTTTTTTCTGGACATTAACTAAATTCATATACTTCCTGAAACCTATGATAAAGTTGCTTTTTGTAAATATCTGATAAATTTCCTGGATTTCCTTGTAATACTGCATTCCCAGTAGATCATTGGAGGAAAAAATGCAGTTACTAGAAATTTGAACAGCTAGTTGGGATCCAGTGAAGTGTTTAACCCAACATAAATGGAGGTTCAGGATATTTCCTAGTAATAAGGTAACTGTTTTGATTTGGTTTTTTTTTTTCCTTTCTCTCTCTCTCTTTTTTTTATTTTTTTTTTCTTCAGGCAAATAGATTGAAGCAGTTTGGCTTCACAGCAAGAGCTTTTGAAGAGAAAGTACCTCCTGAAAGGCCCAGGGTGGCTTTCCAAACTCCACTGCCTGCCTGTTCAGCCTCTCCAGTGAATGAAGACTCTCAGAGTGATAAAGACTTTCAGAGGGGTCTGGTCAGCAGTCTTGGGGAACTGGCAGCTCCCAGGTGCTTCACCATCATGTTCATTTTACATGTTAAATAAGTTTGTTGTTTGGCATGTTATTAGTGCTGAGGCAGAGCTCAGTAGTACTGTTGATCCTTCTCCAAGGAACTGATGAAGGTAAAAATAATATTCTGTCAATTAACAGAGAACTAACTACTTTCCACTGGAATAAACTTTTAATGTCAATTTCTTCATGGTTTATTTGAAACCATCCATGGAGGCTGGATTATCTCTGAAGGCAACTCTCTCATAGTGGAGGTTTGTGTAGGATAAGGGTTGAGCTGTAGAAATTATGTCCATGCCTGTGATGTTGAATCATGTTGTGAGAATGCTTGGGCACGTGCCCTGCAGAGTCCATGTTTTCAGAAGGCTGCTATGGCACGAGTTTGGCTCCTATTAATTAAACAGTCTCCCAGGGCTGAGCCCAGGAATGCACTGTAGGCAAGGACAGCTTCCACTGGGTGCTGTGATTGTCACTAAACTGTTCAGGGAGAGAGGGAGTTTCAGGCACGTGGCTGAAGCTGTGCTGTGCTATCCTTTGACCAGACCTTGCCTTGTTTTCTTTACCAATGCAGCCAGGAAGTACCAGTAACTGAGCCACTTAAAGAAGGCATGCTTGTTTGATTTCTTTAGATCTCTGGAGTAGTCTGGGTTCAGGTACTACTCCCTCAGGGAAGGTTAATTCCCTACTAAGAATTACTGCATCCTGTCCCTACATGCCACTAATGAGAGGTTTGCAGCTCAACTAACTCTAGAATTTGTCCTTAATGAATTCTCTTTCCATCCCTATCCATCTCCATTCTCTTTCACTCCCTCTCCTCCCCCTACTTCTTTTGATGATGTCTTTTCAGTTGTACAAAAAACCAAGGAATTGTGTCCCTTTTCTCTTTAAGGCTTGCACCGTTGCCACCACCTCCACCTCCAGTTTTGACAGACAACTACAAAACGCCTTATGATGATGCTTATTACTTTTATGGGGCTAGGAATCCTTTGGATCCTGCTCTTGCTTACTGTAAGTTGATGATTTTAGGTGGATTGTTAGAGTGATTCATATGACTGCTTTTAATCTGGTAAAATGATAGATAATGTAGAACTTGTAACAGCAAATTAAACCCATTTTTAGATGTGTATTGAATGAAAAGGGCTTTTTTTCAATACTGTTTTTGAATGAAGTCATTTTCTCCAGCAACAAAAAGGGCTGTGACTTCCAGAAATCTTGTTCATCACTTGAACAACCTCTAGTCTCAGATTCTTTGCTGTTACTCCTCCCAGATAATTTTATTTATAATATTGATAATTAAAACATTATTTCCTAAAATCACTTAAATAATAATTAATTACATGCTTAGGCATTGTTACAATTTCAGATATAATTATCAATATTTATAAGATATTTATTAATACATTAAATATATTAAAATAATGTATGAAGTGGTCTACTTTTATATTTTAAGCCCTCCTTTTTTGTCTATCCTTTGCTTCATAATAATTTCATGATTAAAACTATTGTGATGTGTGTAGGGAGGGATTGGATTATGTGGTGTTTGTTTTTCTTTTTTTTTTTTTAAGAGAAAAAAATCAGAAAAACTTAAAAAATTTTTGTGCTACCTTCATAGAAAAGAAAAAAAATTTAGAAAAAAACTTCTTTTACTAGTTGATTTGAATGACATTTGGAAAGAATGAGGATAAGTGTCACCATTAAGCAAGTAATTTCATTGTGTTATTTGATTTTAGAATATGTTAATGAGGTAATTTGTGAAATCTAAAGGGATTTAGTTGAATTTAAGAAACAGATTTGTGCCTTGGCATTGTATTTCTTGTTTTAAGAGGGCATTAAGGATTATCTAAGTTTTTTATGTAGAAGCTGAGAGAGCTCTTTGTTCTGCATTCATAGAGTTTGAGCAGTGAACTCTATTCTTTTAAGTAGTGTCAAATATTTATATCTGAGCATTCAAATTTTTTTTGTGGGTTTTTTTTTTTTTTTTTTTCTGTGCAGATGGTACAGGCATGATGGGAATGCACCCCACACCTAGTCTGGATCCTCCTTTAGGCCAAGCTCCAGTAGAGCAGCCTGTGTAAGTATTATCTATATTCATATTCTTTGTATTTATCTGTATTGATATTCTTTTTGTGTTGGTAATATTTTGCTGAGAACAGAAATGCCTTTGAAATAATATGTATTGAAGACAACTCTTCAAACTTCTAATTAAGGATTTGCTATCTAGACAGTAAAAGAATAATTCAGTGAACTGCTATTTTCACATGGATTTTAGAAAATGTTTGGGATTATCAACTGCCAGGCTGTGGGAAACAACAGCTCTTAAATATGTCAGGAAGGGATTTTGTTTTTATTTGTAAATTACCCCCCTCTGGACCCTCTGATGTTTTGCTTTTATATGTGTGATTTTTCAATTTAGAAGTAACATTGGACAGAGGGATACAGGAGACAGACAAAGAAGCATAGGAGTGTATTCTGAAGAGAAAACAAAGCCTTCCAAAGAGGCAACATTATCTTATCAACAAGAATTACAACAGCAGGTACTGAGCAATAAAGTTTCTAACTCTTCATATTTTTTTTTTAAATATAATGGTTGTAACTATACTACTCTTTCAGACAATTTTATGCAGCTTACAAATAAAAAACTTTTAAACTCTCCTTCCTTTCATCACATCTTTCCTCTGACCCTGCTTTAGCTCATTTTAGCTCTTCAGGTGGACAGTAAGCTCTTCATTTTTTTTGTCAGAGGCAGAGAGAATGTTAAAAATGTTACAGCAAACAGATTAGTTCCAGGCATGTAGCTTTATATAATTATTTTCATGAACATAAGAACCTGCATCTTGAAAGGAATGGCTTGTGTAGCTCTGATATTCCATTATTGCTATAATTATTAGGAACAGGCTAATTTCTGTAAGTTCTTCATTATCATTTGGACACTAATTCAAAGGTTTGCCTTACGTTTATTTCCAGGGTGTTTGTAGGTGGTGTCTTACTTTTTTAGCTTCTTTTTGATAGACTAGACAAATTTTTTGTGTCTCCTGTTCCGGTCGACATCTGAGTCCTGTACTCACTTTAGTGGCCTTTTGCTGCTGCACCTTGTGGAGTTTATAGTTACAAAATGTATTTGATGAAACATGTTACTTTTGCAGAAATTTTCCTCAAACCCAGTTCAGGGGCACTTAACGTTTTCTTATCTTATTTTTTATGTGCTTCTTTGGTAGAGGTAAATAATACCTATAAAAATACTGTAGTTCTAATTATATTTGTGCATAAGGGATAAAGGAAAGGCTGCCAACCAAGGTCAAATAAAGAACAGAATAACCATTTAGGAGGAGTGTCAGATACTGCACAAGTGGTTCTCTGAAGGCATTTTCTCACTATAGTCCTAAGTTTTACCTTGCTATATGAGAGACTGCACAATTTGACATAAAGGTCTAATAAATGTGGCATGATACAGTCTGTCATAGTTGTTATAGTTCAAAGCAATCAGGGGATATTCTTCTTTTTGCTATAGATAAACCTGACTGATGATTTTTGTGAACCGTTGAAGAGGCTAGATGGGTCTTTGTTGACTCATTATATCTGTTAGGAAATTGTGATTACTTGATAAAGGGAAATTATAGAATCACAGAGTGGCCTAAGTTGGAAGGGAGCTTAAAAATCATCTAGTTCCACCCCCCCTGCCATGGACACCTTCCACTAAACCAGGCTGTGTGATGCCCCATCCAACTTGGCCTTGAGCACTTCCAGGGATGGGGCATCCACAGCTTCTCTGGGCAACCTGTTCCAATGCCTCACCACCCTCACAGTGTTTTATCTAATTATATTTATCTAATGAAATGTTTTTCTAATGCACATGAGAAATCAACTTAAGACAAATACATTAATATATTTCAAATACATAAATAGTTAATGTTTTAAAAGCTTTGAGTAGAAGATGGACTTTTTAACAGCTGTTCACTTTATAAAGACTACAGTTGTTAGGAGACTTAGTTACATAAATGATTTTGAGGAAAAAGAAGAACAAAACATTTGAACACTCCTGTGCTATATACATAGATCATAGTGAATTAATATAGAAAACTGTTTTATGAATGATTTATTAAGGCATTTATGATTAGGAGTCATCCCCAGTCTAAGTTTTGATTAAACAAAACATACCAGGTTGAGAGAAGCAAGTGCAGTAATATTGTAGAATTTTGCCTTTTTAATTTTCAGGCAGTATAAACATCTGTATCAAAGATCCAAACATCTGGAACTTTTGATCTAGTGCAAATGTCACTTGTGGACATTTCCAGAACTTGGAAGTCTTATACTGTGTAGGATGTTTCTCTGGTTATGCACAACTGGACATGCGTGTTTTGACAACAGAATGCAGTGCACTGTCTGCAGTTATAGACAGTGAACTGTTTGGATTTGCTTGCTGTAGATGAGGGAAATGGATAATGAGAGCATTCACTTTGCTCTTTTAACTTTTTATTAAACTTCTACTTGATGTGATGTTCTGGTGGAACTAACTTTGATTGGTTTGTTTTTAGATAAGAGAGAGAGAAGAGCGACGCAGACAAGAGCGAGAGGAGAAGGAGAAGTTAGAAGCAGAAATGAGGAATTACAATCCCTGGGGCAGAGGTGGTGGTGGTGCTCCTCTCAAAGATGCAGAAGGAAACCTAATAAGTATGTTTGTGAAAATTTTGGGTTATCATTTCAAGACTGATGTTTTCTTGCTCTCCTAAGGGATCTATTCAGACACACTATTCCTTGTTTTGTAACACTGGTAGCCCTTAACAAATTAGATTTGTTTCAAGGAGATGCATTCTAGGAATAATTGAGTTATTCTTTTGATTTCTCTGGAGTCATTGAAATAGTACAATCCAGCAAAATGGGAAACACAGGGTATGTCAGCTATAAGTGAAGACAATGCAGTTGCAAAGGGAGAAGGAGGAAAACAAGCTGTCAGAATCATCTGCAATACAAATACGCTGAAGTCTGTTGAGATTTTTATTAAAGTGTGTCCTAAGAACAGGTTTTTAATTTTTTTCTTTTTAAAAATGATTTCTAGGCTTAGAAATCTCTAACTTTGATATGAAAAAAGGAATGTTTATATAAATATACAAAACTAAGCGGAATATTTGTATTTCCAAAGTGACACTGCTGGTAAATGGCTATATAAAGAGCACTCAGCAGTAATGTTTTTTAAGGCTTACTTTTTTCCAAGTGCTGTTTTATACAAGATGACAGTAGTGACCTGGAATATAGCTATGATCCAGGTTGTTCATCTACATTTCCAGTAAATCACTAAATATTTACTATATACAGCTTTTACTATTAATTATTATATTATAGTAAATATTAATATTTACTATATAATATATACATATATATGTAGTATATATATAATATATATATACTATATATATATACTATATATTGTTTATCTACAAAGGCAGTTAGTTAAAATTGTATGACACCTGAGCAACATATGTCAAAATTAGTAGTATATTTTGAGAGTAGTGAGTAAAGTTTATGTGCTTTTTAAAGATTTTTGTGGCCAAATTACAAGTTTAGAAGCTTGTATTAAGGATCCAAGCTGGTGTTTATCCTCAGGGCAGGTAGGGTGTTCATACTGCCTGACTTCAGGCACTGCATTTACATGTTTGGTTTCTTCCTCTAGGCTTTGACAGTGGTGTGACTGGAAATGTAAAGGTCTCGTACTGGCCTGAGCTCTGCATGTAACTGCTGAGAAGTCTATCTCTGTCTGTAAATGAGAAACCAAGAGAGAGAAGCTTCTTAGCCTGTTTTCCTGAATTAAACGTTTAAAATACTTTTTCCACCATGCTTGGCAGCATGATGGATAAGCTATGAGTCAAGTGTCATGAAACAGAACATGCTTTCTGACATGTCTTTTTTATGTGGTGTGACTTGTCTTTTTATCCTCTTCAAAATGTCTGTAAATAGCTTTTGAGAGTGATATATGCAAAGGTTGCTTTCCAGAGACGCATGGAATTTAAAGTTCTCAAGAATCTGTGTGCTTAAATGACTACAGTAATTCATAATTATCAGAAACACTATTTCAGAAGGTAATCTGAAAAGTGTGCAGTACTTTTTTGTTCTGAAATAAGCCTTCTAAGTGTAGTATGGTAACACTTCAAAATGAGCTGAAATTAACATCTTTCATCAGGCACCATGTAAATTTTGAGGAAAATGTTGGATAATGTTGCTTTGCTTACATATTGAAATCTGCACCTGGATTATTACTGAAGACGTGAAGACCAAAATGTGCTTCAGTGCTTCTTCAATTGCACTTATTTCCCTCAACAGTAATTAGAGAGATTCAGCACTTAAAATATCAATACGAAACTCAAAAGTATTTTACAGCTTTATGGAGATAGAAGAAAGGGTGGTTTCTAAATATCTGCTTGTCTACACAGACTTATCAGTCAATTTTGTCTTGGAGTTCTTTATCTTTCCATTTAATAGCATTTTGAGGCAGGGGAGAAGGGAAGTTTGTTCTGGAGAATCATTCCTGACAAAAGAAAAGCGACAAAATAAATCTTTTAATCTGTTAGTTAATAGAACCTAATTATTAGTATCTCATCCTTAGCCTCTGTATTCTTGCCTTTGCCTGAATTTTTTGTTCCCATGGCTGGTATGCTCAGGAAAAATGGAATCTGATCAAACCCCCCTGTATTTTGGAGAATCTACAGTGAACATGCCTTTGTGATAAATAAAAGTACTATAATACTGTAAACAGTTATTTCCCCTTTCCTTTAGCGGACTTG
Organism: Trochalopteron elliotii; assembly: GCA_024734555.1. Classification (NCBI taxonomy): domain Eukaryota; kingdom Metazoa; phylum Chordata; class Aves; order Passeriformes; family Leiothrichidae; genus Trochalopteron; species Trochalopteron elliotii. Next base: position 4,843,223 of record JANPWX010000024.1, on the reverse strand, counting down.
AATATCATGCACAGGCGAAATGAAGAGGCATATCATAAACCAGAGGCAAGACTGTATGAAGATAAGAGGGCCATTGTTGACCTAAGTTTGGCCTCCTCGAGACCTGAGAACTCAGAAGCATCTACAAATAAAATAGCAGGTTTTTAAGAATACTGTGTTACTCCTCTAACTATCCATAAGTCTTAGTGATCAAAATTCCATAGTTCTTTACCTCTTTCTGGTAGTCCTATGAGAGTGCTCTCTACCTGTGAAGTCAGTATCGTGCTTCTTTCCCAAATTTCTTCATCGCTGTCACTGTGTGCTCTTAAAATCTTATCTGTCTTGTCAGTAATGATAACTAAAGCTGTTTCAGCCCTGAAGACTCAGGATTAGTATATTAGTTTTCCAAATTTGGTGTTTTCTAATCAAGTCTTTGTACGTTTGTCTTAGTTTTAAATGACACAGTAAAATACAGTAAAATACTGTGTAGTAGGTGAGAAAGTGGAATAAAAGAAGGTCTTCAGGTCTATGTTAGAGGTTAAGGTGAAATTGGTACAGTAACTAGGTTAACAAGTTCTAAAAAGTTACAGGTAAATTGGGTACTTATGGAGCCCTGTGCACTGCCTCCAAGTTCTAGGGATTTTGATTTATTTTCATATTTTAAAACTAATGCAACTTTATCATCTTACATTTTGTGTGACATCTAAATGAGAGCACTGTGTTACTCCTGACCTGTTTAGGATGGACAAAGGCCAGGATTGGTGATGATCTCAACTCAGCTTACATGCGATTTTTCCTTACCTTGTTTGAATTGTTGCACTTAATAAAGACATGGTATTTTGGGCATGAATCCATTTTGCACAAATGCAGTTCTGCATCCTTACCACTGACTTTGGTTCCTTCTGTCCCACCACTCTCTCTTTATCCCCAACAGATTGTATATTTAACCATTTAGTAAGAAATGAAACAGGAAGGCTGATAAAGTAATAATGTAAAACAGCTAAGAGCTCCCTGGTTAGATCACTTATTTTGGGATCAGGAGGTGGTGCACATCAATGATGGGAACATCATAGTCTTGCACCTTGAATTTGATCAGCCACGCAGTAGAGTGGCTTTGTGTATGTTTTGGTGGGTTTGGTTACTTGGTTTTGTGGGGGTTTTTGTGGTACACTGCCCTGTTAAAAGAGGAACTGGCAGGATAGTAGCTGGTACACAGCAAGTGTCTCCCTTGACATTTTCCACAGTAACTTCTCTGTCTTGTACCCGTGCTTTCTAACTGGTATATGAAATTTATTCTGCTTTTTTATATGGAAGCAACTCATGAAAGAGCCACATGCAAATTTAGTTATATTTTGGAAGGATTCAAACACTGCTTCCATGTAAGGAAAACAATCTCAAAGTGTACTCCTTGGTATGCAAACACATGCTGCTCAGGCTAGGCTGTAGCAGTAAACATGTCCAATCCTTTGGGAATACTGTAATGTGTTATTTATGCTTTCATCTGACTTGGGGTGACTCACCATATAGGGAAATGTAATGTTCATCTCAGTTCAGTGGAGCTGTTGCTCTTGCACATCTTTGAGGCACTATCCTTCAGAGCAGACATGATATGAGTGAAGAACATGCTGCATGAGCTGAAAAGTTAACACAGCTTACTCTACTTTTGCTTTATTTCCTTTCTTTCTCCTCTGCTTCTTGTAGGGATTCTGTTCTGCAAATCCTGCTCTGTGTGGTGTCTGAATTAATCCTCCTGTCTAGAGCTTTGGGGACTATGGTTATGTCATGGTCGTAACTCAGGGCTAAAGGAAACCTGACACTTCAAACTTTATAGTACAGTTCACTTTATACTGACAGAATTCAGATTTCTGATTGCTTAGAATTTTATTTGCCAGCCTGGAGCTTTGCTTTTTGTAGCATCCTTTGCTATTTTCTGTAAATATCTGTTCTGTTAGTATGCTCTATCTTTAAAGAGTGAATAAACCTGAGGAACAGAACCTTATGTTCTAAGTCGGGGGATTTGCAAGCAGTAAAGTTACAAAGTGTAAAGTATTTGCTATTCTAATTAATTTGCAGGTAATGTTCTTAGATACTAAGCTGCAGATTGAACAGTAGAATAGGTGACTTTATCAGGTGTTATTTTTGTAGAAATGCAACTCACTTGGATGTATTCAACAGTTCAAACCTGGCAATTATTCCAGGCAGAACATGTAAGAACTTTCAAGCCCAGCTATAGCCATGAGTTACGGCTGTCATAAGCTTCCTTTTGAAACAAGCGTCTCGGATTCCCCATTCCTCACTCTGCCTTGCTGTCTTAAGTTTTGTTTGTTTTTCATCTGTAACCTTTCCCCTCCCTTAGGTATTACATTTGCACAGGCCTCTCCTTTTGCTCGAGGTAATGTGTTTGGTGAACCTCCATCTCCAGAGCAGCTTAAGCGACAGGAATCCTACAAGAACTTCCTGCGTCTACAGGTGAATGCTCATGCCAGATATCATCCAGTGAAATAAATTGAAAAAGTGGGTTTACACTTAGAGTAAATCATCATTTCCCACCAAAGACCTTACCTGTGCTATCACAGCTAATTCTGTACACAAGAGGTGTACTAAAAGCTGCATACTGTAGAGTTTCTTAGATTTTGGCTTACATAATAGCATCACTTAGACAAGCATTTCTTAATAGTTAGCTTCTTCAATCTAGACTTTTTTTTTTTAAAGTGCAGCTCTCTAAATACAGTATTGAGTTCTGAAACTGTGCATACAGTACAGGTTTGCATACATAAGTAACTACAGAGACCAAGATGTTTGCCCTTGGAGGTCTAGGTGATTAAAATGCACCTTCATCAAAATGAAATAGTGATCAGTCATAGTGTAGTTATTTATTGATGGGTGTATAAAACCTGATTGTTCTTCAACCAGCTTATGTCTTCTGTCCGTAATACTTCACATTTAATCTTATGCTGCACGAATTAAATATCAGTGTAATTAAACACCATTATCAAGGAAATAACAGATAATTTAAGAGACTACTAAAGTCATACAGTAGTTTGATGTGGATTTCTTGAAAAGAAAAGATCAAGAGTTTTTTTCCAAGCATAGAGCTACCAAATAGACTAAAGAATGGGCAGATCTTTTGCTTGAGTAAGTCAGCACTTTGTCTAATAATACTGCAATTGTGGAATAAAAAAGGTAATTACTGTATCTTTTTGGTTTCCCATCTTCCATTATTTAATCAGTGAATAAAAGTGTTACTCCAGCATATCTTGAATAGAGGAAGTATTAGGAAATACTGTGGTTTTATTAATAGTGTTTATAAGTAGTTTTCCTATAGGGGAGTGGCTCCAGTGGCTGAAAAGAAATAGTAAAATAAAATCTCATTTTAAGGGAATTCTGAAGCAGAAATATAAGACAGGCTTTAGGATTCTGTCGGTTGCACCATATAGCTTTTGATTTTGCAAGTAGGTACTGCAAAAATCATGGTGGTAAATGTTGTTAATCAGATTGTTACTGGCTACTGACAATTAAATACTTCTTTGTTTTATGTTTAAGATTGAAGAAAAGAGACGTAGGGAAGAAGCAGAGCGAGAAAAACTTAGAATAGAAGAAGAAAAAGAGGAAAAACGGCTCGCAGAGCAGAGGATGAGAATTCAAAAAGCATATGAAGAGGAGCTAGAGGAGAGAAGGAGGAAGGATGAGGAGGTTAGTATTTTGATACTTTGACTTCTTTCCATTCTAAACTAACCCTTTGTAATATTTCTTGTCTAGAAGGTAAGCTGAGAAGTGTCCTGTGAATTGGTCTTTGCTTTTAGATGAGTCTGCATTAAGCAGAGGAGAGGTGGAAGATTGTCAGCATTAACTAGCACATTCTTCTCACTCTTCATGGTATACTAAAAACTTGAGGTACTGTTAATTCTTTCAAGAAAAAACTTGCAGTTTTATAAATGACAATGGTACTCTCCTTTTTAAAAGAAATTGGTGGTGAGGCCGATAAAAAGCTTTACTAAATTGCCGAATTAAAAAAATATCATCCTAGTTTTTGTCTTAAATCCAGCTCTCATGGAATTATTTGAAAAATGTAACTATGCATGAATATTTTGTATAGACTTTTTTTGAATTGGCAAGGAGATTCTTTGAGCTAAGGATACTGCTTCTTTTGGACGAATGCCAAGCAAATCTAGTGAATACTTTCATGGAGGTAAATTCAAACCTAAATCAATACCCATGGATTTAATTCATACCCCAAATTTTCTTTCTTGGGATTGCATTTTTAATAATTTGCATTATTTAGAATATAATAATTGTAGAAAGAGGACACAAGGCCATCAGAGAAGGAGGAGTCTTTCAGTGCTCTATGGGATTATGAAAGATGAGATTAGGATGTAGGACTTCTAGAGACAGAATGTTTATCTTATATTCTAAATTCTTCTTCCCTGGTATGAGCAATTTAGTTGGATGAGCCTTGTCTTCTGGATACTAGAGCTGGTCTAGCAGCGAGTAGGGAGCTGACTGGTGTCATTGCTATTCACAGTCACACAACTAAAACTGAGACCAGCTGATAATTTCTCTGTGGTCTTGTGATAGTGTGTGGTGCATGTCTGCAGTATGTTTTAATTCAATCTGAATTTTGGGAAATGACTCCTACAGTTTAGCCTTTGCTGATGGTAGATCTGGGGTCACAAACTGGTGTTTATAGAAGTTATTAGGAATTCTGTTTAATGATATTAGCAGAGCCAGGGCTGCTAATATTTGTGTGAGATTTATTTTGGATATTTGAAGTCAGACTAATGAAATATGCTTTTTTATTTCATACTCATCACTTTGATATGTAATTTTAACTTTTCAAAGAGAAAGAGAACAAAGCTTTAGTAATTGAGTCTTTTTTTATGTATTAAAACTATGTTACAGCGAAGATTGAAAAATAAAGAAATAATTCAATTAGATGAAGAAAGGAGAAAAGAGGTAGAAAAACAAGGAAAAGAAAAAGAAGAAAAGCAAGAGGAACAACTTAGACAATATTTTGAGAAAGAAAAGGTGGAAGAGGAAAAGAAGATGGTATGTTTAAGTGACTTTCTAAGAGAACTTTTAAAAATAACTGGATTTTAGGAAATCACATGATTTCTTAGACCTCTAGCTTCAGTGCTGTTCCCCTCTCAGTGTATCAAACTGCAGTATTCTTAATGCACAAACAGAACAACTGATGGAAAAATCAGACATACTGCAGTAGAAACTTATCTTGTTGAATAAATTTGCATTAAAATTAGTAAAAGCAAGATTAATAATCTGCACTCAATAGTTGATTTTTGTATCTACTGTAAATACTGTGACCTGCATTTGCTGAGGTGTAAATATAAATAAAATTGTTTACTGGAGGACTGGTAGGACTGTATCTCAAACAATGGTGTTTTTGGTAATTTAATTTTTTTCCTTTGACCTGCATGATGTAAGAAATGCATCCCACAGAATTCTGATGGACAGAATCTAAGTAAATTATAAAACTCTCTCTCTCTTATAAAATTTGTACTAAGTTTCTGTAATTTCTCTAAAATGGGCAGATATAAAGCAAGTGTCTAGAGGAAAAAAGATACATAAAAAACACCCTACAGCACAGAAAAATGTATTGAAATTTCTATAGGTAGAAACAAAAATCATGAAATAATTTTTGCAGTTGTTTTATGGATTTAGGAACACTTTTTTCTGTCAGAGGGAAAACACTAACAAAACTTTCCCTGTCCAAAATAACACTTTATTCAGAAGCTATGGGAATGTAGTTTCAGTCTTGGTTTCCTCCCTGCAGTTGTCACGACAACCTTCACCCATCATTCCCGCTCTTCAGAACAAATCAGTGAGGAAAGAAGAAAGGATTCCCTCTGCTGAGAGCCGTCTCTCTTACTATGCACAAGTATGATTGTCACAGCAAACTTCTGCTGGGTTATTTTTATTTATTTTTATTTATTTATTTTATATTTATTTCTTGTTTATTTAAGACAGTACAGTGGGTGAAATCATGCCAGATTTTTAAAGTTCACCAGTTGTTACTGGAATGCCATGGATAACAAGGCAGTCTTTACATTAATCAGTCTTGTAGCTCTGAAATTTAAGGTTACATTTTATTCCAAGTATTGAAGAATTTTTTTTTTTTTTGGTGGTGTGTTATTTTAATTTTTTTTCCTGCATGTGCATTTTCTGTAGGAATGAGTACCTCATTTTAGAGAGGGCATACATGTCTAGATCCTTACCAGGAGTCTGATGATCTCAAGATTTAGGATAAGAAAGTTTACAGATAATCTAGCAGCTCATTATTTTCACTCACAGAAGAACTTAGCTCAGGCATGAAGTTTAGTGTTGATTACTACTGACATTCTTGTGTAATCTTTATGTTTTTGAAAGTACAAGAAGATTATTACTTCCTAATATGCTTTGCTTTCTTCTCTGCATCACAGATGAGTTACAGTAGTGGTTCTGAGACCTCTCGCTTCTTTGACTTGATAATCTTCTCTGGGGCTTTTTTGACTTTTGAAATAAACTTCTCCTAGAAGAGAGTAGATTAAGTAATTGTTTATGATATTTGAATTTCAGGGCACACTTCTGTCTTTTTATTGAAAAAGTGTTTGTTTGTTTGTTTTTTACCAACTCTTTGTCTGAACTGAGCTAAATACTTTCTAGTGCAGTTTCAGAGAATATTTTATGTCACACTTTCAACTACTGCTTTCCCTAAATTTCCTAAATGTGAAGAATGCTCTGGAGGTAGGCCAGTTTATTTCTTTAGCAGTACTTGGAATAGATTTGTTTAGAACTCTGAATAGTGCATTACAGATATTGTCATAGTAATTTGGATTATACATTTAAAGATCAGATTTAAAAAACCTTAGGCTTTCACAACTTCTAAGGTTACTGTTCTGACTTCCAATTGTTAATGTAAATGAGATGTAAAATAAGGAAATAAAATGTACTGTAATTTCTTCCTTTCACAAATTACATTTCACTTTGATGATGATCACTAGGATCCTGCACAGCCAAGAGCTCCTTCTCCACCTGTCCCTGCTAGAAGAAATCAGCTGCGTTCATTAGGTGGGTATTTGTGTTTATTGCAAGCTCCCTTTCTATTACAACAAAACCATTCTTGTTACAGTTCCTTTTTGTGCCTGCAAAAGAATAGTCCTTTAAAGTATGCATTTCTGTCTAGGTGTTTTCTCTCTCTTAATTCTATCAATGTACTAGTATGGTATGTCTGAAGTTTTAAGACAAAATGAAAGTGCATTTATTATGCATCATCATAAAGAAACATGTTTTTGTAAAAACTCTGGTAATGGAATAGTCTGCATGGGAAGTGCTGGATCTCTTGGAACAGTGGTACCACTGTGACCAGAATGTGGCAAAACAGGAAAGTTTTGGATTGCCTGAGTTAGGGATTAGACCAACAGAGTGTAGAGCATTGCAGTTCTAACTCTTTGTTAGTCTGCCTAATCCTCTCCTCATTCCTCTTAGCTTTCACTGGTGTGAAATTCAAATGTGCTGGAAGGATCTCCTTTGACTTTTTTTTTTGTTAGTTACTGGCAATATGTGGGTGGAAAGCAGTAATTTTTCTGCTGATACTTTTTTTTCAAGTACAAAAGAAACAACACATGAAATGTAGCAGTAAGTGATGTCCTACAAATGCAAGCCTGCAACAGAAAGTACCTGAGGCCATTCCAGGGAGTTGTGGATTTTCCACTAAATGGAAGGCAGAGTGGTTCTTAATGCAGCCATTGGAAATTGATTGACTCAGACCTTCTGTCACGAGAGAAATAAAAGACATATAAATTGAGTCTCGTGGTTGAGGATTTAAACTAGTAAGACTTGCTTGCCTGCTAAGTTCTGGACAATAAAGTCTAAAAGTCAGTAAAATACCAAATGATGTTATTTGGAAAATGAGGAATTTCTGAAACAGGTTTAACTTATGGAGGAATGCTGTCCTCACCACAAAAAACAGCATAGACCCAAAGTAGGTCTGAAAAGTCAACATAAATATGTACTAAAAATTGGAGTTAGAACTCCTGACCACTTAAGAGAATCTGCACTAGGCAGACAGATGTCCCACTTTTGAGTCTGGAAAAAGAAATATGTTGAGTGCTTGCAGATTCCATTACAGCTCCCATTATCTGAGGACTGTCTAGGTTTGCATATTTCAAATTAAGGCTATTTACTGGCAACACCCACTTGTATTCCACAGCTTTTCCTTTTTTAAATACAGTGAAACATTTCCAGTGACATTTATACGTTTTCTACCATTCAGGGGTTCTTGTCCTTGTGCTGTCTCAAAATATAAACTCTGATCTAATTTCTAGTGTATGGAATGTTGCAGTTCTCGTGTTTGTACTATCTTTGTTTTAATTAACATTTCATTATATGTCTTTATTCCCATTATTTTTTACTTATAAGTAGGAGGCAAATTTGCTGACACTCCTTATTTTTAAATTATTTGTGCTAAATTCCAGAGGAAAGGAAGAATGTGATAAATGAATTATCAGAAATGAGGAAACAGCTTCGTAGTGAAGAGAGGCGACTGCAGGAACAGTTGCTGAATGTGGCCAGTCATGATAATGTCCCAGTTACACGGTAAGGATTTCATCCTCTGTTTTAAAAGCTGGATTTTTCACAGGACCTTAGAGTTATTGTGTATTATTAGCTAGTATTAGTTGGCCAATATACATGAGTGGAATAAAAATACGAAGGTGGAACTCGTATGTATTTTTTTTTTCAATTTTTTTCAAATGTTTTGGGGTTTTCTCCAAGACTCTTACTAAAATTTATTGTAAGAAAGGTGAGATAGGAAGTTGCAATGCTCTGTCTTGAGGAGTGGTCAAAAACATCTAAGAGTGGTCTTAGATGTCTAAGGCAGAATTTTATCTCATTACTTTTTTTCCTAGGGCATAATTTGTGCCTGTAAACTGCAGTTTGTGCTGCTGAATATGCTTATGAATACTGTACTGTTGTGGAAGTACTTTCTTTCTTACTGAAAAAACATATTCTCTTTTATTTAATAAATTTGGTTTGCTTCCAAAATGTGTTATACCAATTAGCCAGAAAAGATATATCTAATTACCAGCCTTAGTTCCACTCTGTAAAGTATGAGGGGTTTTTTTAAGTAGGTTATCTCTTTTTATAACACAATATGCAGTGTCATTACTTTCAAATTTATTTTCCTGTTTTGATAGCTTTATTTAAAGATAAAAGTTCTGAACATTATCAATATTATATTTCCATCCAACTCCTTAATAACATGGTGTTAAATTGCTTTCTGCTTGTTTTACAAACCTTTCAAGCAGGAGGAGAGAGAAGAATCCAAGGGACATATTTGAGATGGCCAGGCTTCGTCTGCAGGCTCCAGCTCGGCGACCTTCCTTAAAGGAGGCACAAGATCCTGTCAATATACAGAATATCTGGGAATTTAATGAACTTAAATACAAAGGCAGGTAGATCTTCTTGTTACTGATGAAGAATGGTAGGGAAACAATCTGTCCTTCTCCTCCATCTTCCATTCCATGCAAGATTTAAAGACAAAAATAAAAATCAGGCTCTTCATGACCTACTGCCCATGCAATGTGCTTCATGAGCAGTATTTTGTTTGTGTCTGTATCTCTCTGTGGGGCTGTTCCAGCAATTCCATGGAATTCTTGGTCTCACAACGCTGCATCATCACTCAGAGCACTGACCTGTCTTCTAGTCCCTGCTGTTTAAACTCCTTGTGCATTTGATGTCATGGTGTTACTGAAAATAGACTGAGTTTTTTACCAACCAACAAATTATGTTTCTGTGTAACTTTCTGTTTATTCTTTACCAGAAAACATATATTTTTTAATATAATAAAATTGTAAAATCATTGCTAAGTTGCTCATTCTCTTGGCCATTGACACTATTATTTTAAATGGTTTTTTTTTTTTTTTATAACTTAGATATTTCTTTAAAAATGCTTTTCAGAAATGTTAATTTAGGGAAAAAAAGTTAATTTCATGTCTTTGCTCTAGATCCTGAAACACGTATGGGCTTGAGGCACATGTATCCTGATCCTCCAAAAGACGACCGGACTCTAGAGATTCAACAGCAGGCACTGTTGAGGGAGCAGCAGAGGAAACTTGGCAGAATGAGAATGAGGAGAGAAACAGAAGGTAAGGAAGGAATGCTCCGAGATAAACAAAAATCTTTCAAATTATGTGTTTTGTATTTGATAAGAATTAATGCCCAGTAGCACTAGTTTTACTTCTTTCAAGTGCACTGTCAGCACTGCAGTACAAAACAGTAAAACACCAGAACACTGAAAGTCTGTTGTAATGTAAACATAAAAAGATTGAGTGTTTAGGGGAGCTTTGGTGGTTTTGTATTTAGTTTTGGGGGCTTTTAATTACTTGTGACTGTTTCTCTTTGGTGCCCTGAAAGTAATTTGACTAGTGCCTCATACTTCAAAAATTGTAAGGGAAAAGTGGTTTTGTTACTGTTTCTTGGAGAAAACTATAGAACAGTGAAACTCTTTTGCTGAACTGTGGAAAAAAAGTGTTAGTAAGTAAGTTCCATGGAGCAATTTTTGTTCTCATGGAGGAAGTAGGATGGCTTTGAACTGTGAATTGATTAAAATACAGCCAGTGTATCTTCACCTTAGTCTCATTTTAATGGATGAAGTTTCTTTTATTTCCATTATCTTGGGTTGATCTATTTTAAAGTTTCAGAAACCTGTATCCACCAAAAGCCTTTGCTTTAGAAACCACATGTGAGATATTATAACTACTTGGAGGTTCTGGAAGGAAAATGTTGCTTGTATCACTAAAAAGAGATGATCCTAAGAGAGCAAACGTTAACAGCCTAACATGGAAGATATTTTGGCTGCATATTGCAGAAGCAGTTAAAAGTAGATGTATTACCCTTTTTTTGCATGCTACAATTAATTCCAAATGTAAAGTTCATTCAGGTATCTTTTACAAACAGTCATGAAAGAGCAGTATTTCCAGTTGTTTTAGAGGATATTTAAAATTATAATAAGAGTTGCTTAAATCTATACAAATGAACTCAGTTTTGAGTGCAAGATACAGATTTCTTGGAAAAGTGTTTGCCTCTTCATTCAATTCAGACTTGCCTAACTAAATTTTTGAAGAGAAAAGCTTTGTTTCTGTGGTGGCTTAGCCTTTGCTAACAGCCAGACTCCCATGTGTCTTCTCTCCTGCTTATGTCCCCTCACTCCTGCCCTTTGAGGAAACAGGAAAAACAAATCTTGTTGGCCAAGGTGCAGATGGGCAGATTGGTTTCCAGTTGATTTTGTGGGCAAAACAGACCTGACCTGGGGAAAATTAACCTAAATATTGTAATCCTAAATATTTGATGACTGACATAGACTAGCAGAAAATATAAAAAGCATGAAGCCTGCACTTTTTCCGCCCCTTTCCTGTGCCCAGTTTCACTCCTTCATTCTCAGTGTCCCTGCTCCCCTTCCTTGGTACCATCCCAGGTACCAAGTTACTTGTGTGATGTAATGAGTGATGTCAGGCTTGGGCAGAGGGGAATTATGGTCATTACACAGCAATTTCTCTCTGCTGCTTCTGTCTTCTTTTGATCTGCTCTACCACAGTGTCCTTCAGGGGAATTTCTGCTCTGCCACCTGAGCACCTCCTCCTCCTCCTTCCCTGGCCTTGGTGCCTCCAGGGCTGCTTCTCAGAGGTTTGTCCTCAGTCCTGCTGCCACACTTTGATTTGCTCTTTCTCAAATTTGTTTGCAGAGGCATCACAAGCATGACTGATAGGCCCTGCTGCGTCCTGCAGCAGCTCCATTTTGGCAGCAGCTGTGCCCAGCACAGGGTATCCCCTGGCATCTTCCCACAGTCCCCCACCTTGCCAAAGTCCCCCATGGAATTGCTCCTTAGACTTTATTAACCTTAGGTGAAAGCTGAGCATCAAAACCAAGCACACGTGGAAGGAAAATATTTACATTTTTGCCTCCTACTTTGGAAAATCTGAATGCCTCTTCTGGGCACTGGTGCTCTGGGCCTTGCTCCTGTTAGCTGTTGCCAGACCTGTAAGGTTAACAGAATTGATACCAAGATGTGAAGGGTGACAGCTGTGTTTTGTTCAGTATGCTGTAGTGTGTTAAATGTGATTTCTGTTCTGTCTTGGACAGATGAGCTGGTGTTCAAGCAATGTGTGCCATACTGCTTATGGATAATAGAACATCACAGTTGCAAATAAGCACATCAGTATGACATTCTGTGTTAATCATATGGTTGTGAGTACCCTTTAATGTCTAAATGGAATGTATAGGCTTGACTTCAGTCTTCCTCTTCATGAGATTGACTGAAATGCTGAAAGATAATTCACTGGCTTCAGCTGAGATGGCTCTGGGGCTTGGTTCTGGTTTTCCACCATTAAATATTTTTAATAGACCAGTCTGAGAAAGCTTTCATTTAATGTTTTCTGCAGAGAAACCTCCACCAGCTAGAAAGCGAATTTGCCTTTTCCATTTATTTCAAGCACATGCAGTCATTTAGACTTCTGCTAATGGATAATGTAGGCTTCCATGACATCCAAGGAAAGGCCTCTTCAGGTTAGCTTTGATTAGCTGATAGACAGGCAGCTGATTTTCAGAAGTATTTTCTACTGATGCTTCTAGAGGATCCTTAAACAGCTTTTTCTCTTTTTCTCTCCTGCTGCTTTTACAACATCATTTAACATTATAGTCTGTCACTGAGCACTGAGCAAGAGAATTAGTTGCCATCTCTCTGTTTCCAGTTTATTTTCCTCAGAGACAAGTTCATCATCTTCCTCTGGCTGAAAATACATGAGTGGTTTTATTGTCTGATTTAAGGCAGAAAGAAAGATGAATTCAAGCAGTATGCACTTTTATACTGTGGATGAAATAATGTGTTATGGGCTGTTGTGGCAAAGGCATACCTTTTTTTCTCACACTATGTGTGGGTGTTCTTTGCTTTTTATACAGTTTTCCCTCTGATATGTTTGTTTTTCTCTTTATGTGAAAGAGGAATATGTTGACTGTTAATGAAAGTATAAACTGAGAAATCAGTGTTTTAAATATGCCAAATTTTTAAATGCTGGCTGTGTCCCTATAAATGAGGTGGTCTTTTGCAGACTTCTGGATGATAATTATTCTGGGGGATGTGAGGGAAAGCCCCAAGAGCAGGTTTGATGTTGCTGTGCTGCAGTGCTGGGTGCTGCTTGCCTGGAGCAGTGTGTCAGGCCAGGAGCACTGACAGCCCATGTGCCCTGATGCTGGACAGGAGGTCAGCTACACACTGAGTAAGGTGGTGTTTCTTGCATCTCTGCCTCAAAAACAATCTAATTAAATAATGTATTTGAAAACTTAAACTAAGTAAGAAAAGTAACTTCAGTTCTGCTTCTTTGCATTTCCAGCATGCATTCTTAGCTTAACTTTCAGGGTCATTTAGGGTCATTCTTAGCTTAACTTTCAGGCTGGTTCTCTGTGCTCTCCAGAATTGATTTTTTTATCCCTAGATAAAAGCATATATATTCTTATCACTTTCTTCTGTAAAACCATCTCTGGTTCAACTTCTCTTTGAAAGCTGGAAGTGTGGTGTGCTCAGCATGTTGAATGTACATTTACTCCTGGGGTTTTCTGCAGTCCCTGCTGTCATCGTTATTCCATGCCAGGAGCCAAAAAACAGATTAGAAATAATACACTACAGATTTCTGTTTGATTTCTCTGATGCTACTTAAATTTACATAAGGAAACTAGAATGATTGTTGCATTCAAATGTTTGAAAAACTCATTCCTTCAGCACAATTTATGTATATTTAAAGATGTAATGCATACTGGTCTTCATTTTTGTAATAATAAGCTGATAAAACATGTTTTGTTATTAACTATTTTTATGTCAACCCTTTCATTTTGTCTCTTGTCTGTGTAACTTTTCATGATCAAGATGATTCTGCTTTGGACAGCTACCCACAAACCATGGGCCTGGTAAGAATAAAAGGTTTTTACTATATTGCTTTTTCAAGTGTGAGAAATATTGTGTTTTTCAATGATTTGGAGAAAGGAATGTCACTTAACAAGACAGCAAACTAATTCTTTTTCTGGTCCACACAAACAACAGCTTCCTTAAACTTGACATACAAGTTGCTTATCTTTGTATATAGAGATGGCCTGATTCTTTAACTCTCTTCCTTTTATATTCATTGGTACTTATTTTACATTCAGATGCTGTTAGATTGCTGCTGGGGGGGGAAGAATTAGTAGAAAAAGCCAAGCCAGAAGCAGTTGCTCTGAATTTGGGTGGTTTAAGTGATGCACTTGGCACTGAAGAATTGGATCTGTTCTTAGATGAAACGTTTGTTTTCTGACTTGGTGAAAACAGCAAAATAAAGGCTATCAAATTAGAATCCTGCACTAACCCAAGATACTGAATAACAGACTTCAATTGTATTTTCTGGCAATGTGAAACAATGAAAAACAGGAGACTCTGCAACAGCAAAGACGTTAACCTTGAGGATAATGCTGTAACTAAATGCAGAAATGAAACAGTTTTTATTTAAAAAATAATCACATTAATGCACTTTATAGTTGTAATTTAATGCCCGAAATTTTCATGCAGAGCAATGCTTTGCAGTAAAAGATTTGTTTTCTCTTGTTCTGTTTCCTCTGATAGTTTCTACTGCTTTGATTTTAGAGTGGTTTTCAACATAAATTATTCCTCAGTAGGATTTCTGTAACAAATGGTTGCAACTATGAAGTGAACTAGGAGTATTGGTCTTAGTGCTTGATATTATGATGTAGAAATTTGTTACTTTAATGCTTTAATGTCAAAGATTGTATGTGGTGGGATAAGTTAAACATAAGGAATCATTCCTCATTTGATCAATACTTCATACAAACCTTAAGTGCAAAGCTCACTTTGAGCACTGACTGTTCTGAACCTCATGCAGAGTGACAAAGATCAATTTCTTGATGGAAATGTCTGTGCCACACAAATTACAGTTGCCATGTGTAGGCTATTTCAGCAAATGGGATTTATACAGAAAAGTAAAAAAAACAAATGCTTAAAGATAAAATGACTTCTTTAAAAATGTATTGGGTTTTTAGAACCACAAAGTCAGGGATAGTAGAATATTAACACTGTAGAGCTGCTCTTTGCTTTGCAGAAGTTTGGGAATTAATTTACATTAATTATCATTTGGCCCCAGAAATTTATTGAAGCCTCTGAATTTCCATTTTTTCTGTTTCACTTTTGTAGTTCAGGAGTGAATCTAATGAATTCCAGAAGAATTCACTGTTGGAATCAGACAGTGCTTTTATTGGTGAGTTTACATCTGCCCTTAGCCATGTTGTCAATGTACAGACACATGGTTTAGTCTAATGCTGTGTCTCTGAAATTATTATATTTTTTTTAGAAGTTGCAGTGGTTGTAGCTATGGTGATTGGTGTGAAGCATTAGGAAGCTATGTCTCCAAATTAAAATGAGATTTATGAAATTATACTGCAATGAATTTGTGTAGATGATCTAAATTTAGTGATGTTGCTCAGTTGCCCTTTACCACCTTACATCTTTTCATGAGAAAGCATCTTTCTGTGCTCTTTGTGCTTTGTCTGAGAGGTTAGTCTTGTTAAGGGGCTTTTTTTTGACATCTTCCCAGCTTTGGATAAGGAAAAGCTAATGTTTATTCAGGAAATGTGTTACAATGGTAGCATAGGCAATGCTTTTCTATTGTTCTGCTGCAAACAATATAATTTATTGGCAATCACAGCTTACAATTGCAATCTGTCCACAGTGAAATACAAAAGTCTTAGACAGTCAGCGATTCTTTTCATGGCTATTCTTTTGATTTACAAGCATGCTTGATTTTTAAGTATGATTATATGGGTATAAAATAGCAATTCTTTCTAAATTAGTAACTTTTCTGCTGTTCACATATTATTTCATTTCACTTGCAACATCATACTTACAGACATTGTCACTTATTCATCATCTGAAGCAGAAGATTTTTAGTTTTCTAAAGATTTTTGTATAGACTGCCTCATGTAATGTCTTTCTATTCAACCTTCATACACATGGATGTAAAAGTGCTGTTTTATTTGCAGTTACTAGAAATAACAAGGCTAGAAAAACCCAACCAACTCAGGCCTTTACATGCTATTTTCCATTAGGAGGCATTTCAATATCTTGAAATTTCTTTCAGTCATCTGTGGGAAATCATCTTGCAAGGTTTTTATTCTTTGTTATAGGGGAGATGCAGTAGAGTCCTGCAGGTAGTTTTTAATGAAACAGTGTTTCTATAAAGTGATGATTATTATCTCTGGCTTTGGTTAAAAGCAGAATTTTTCATTTGAAATGTATTCAAGCCTATTCTATTAAGGCCCAAGTCCTGGAGTACAGGGTAGAACCTGGCAGTGGGAACAGGACAGGGTGGGGTTTTCAGCCTTGTTCCATGCATTTGGTTCTCTCTGTAGTCTGCAAAACTTTCCTTTTCAGGGTAGGGATTCTGGTGTATTAGTGCAGCTCAGTGGTGAAAGGCTGCATCAGGAGAGCCCATCAGTCTGGGCTGGGGCCAAACATCCCATCTCAGCCAGGACAGGCTCATGGAGAGGAACACAAGCTGCAGGGCAGACATGCAGGGCTCTTCCAGCTTCCAGTGACCTGCAGCTGATTGCATTTCCCAAGTCTTGCTAAGCTGGGCCTTTCACAGGTTGTCTTGCACAAACTAGAATTAGCATTTTTGAGTCCCTGTTCACCATCAGCACTATTGTGTGGATAAATATCTAACCTGTGACTTCTGTGAACTGTGTCCTTTCATCTGCTCTGAGGCTGCCACCTCTGTAATGGGGTGCTCTGGGTTATTCATCAATGTCACAAGGTTCATGGTATTTATAGTCCTCTCACCCTTCTTCTTCCCATCCAACTGGTACTTGCAGTTTAGTGAGGTGTTGGAGTTCACCTATTATCTATTCCCCTCCACCCCCTTTTTTCCCTTTTCCCCTCAGATCATTTATGACTGATGAAAACCATGTTCTTCAAAAGTGAGCTGTATGCATTAACTAAAAATCTGTAATCCTTTGCATTGTTTGGGCTTTATAAATAGTTACTAACATTCTGAATATGAATCTGGTGACTTCCATCCCTGAAATGAAAAATAAAAACGATCATTCTCTGTGGGCTGTGAGTTGTGCTGCTCACATTGTCTGAGGGGCTTTTGTGAAATGCAGGGAGTGTATTTTAACAGTGTTTGCTATTTCCTAGGGAGAGTGTAACACTACCCTCTGTTTTGGTTGAGGCTTTTTTGACATGGGTTTAAAATCCAACTCAATTTTGATATCTATTGTGTCAGCATTACCTATGAGTTTTTCTCCTAGGGCTCAGAAATTTGAGGCAGTTAGAAATAAAGTGGATTATTAGTCTATTTTTTCCCTTTTTTGCCTCCCTGAAAACCCTAGAATCCATTAGTGTTAATGCAGTGATTTAAAAGCATCTCTCTGCAGCAGACTTTGAATGATGGATGCTTACAAGAACAGGTAGCATCTGATACTGATGATACACTAATGGTATAAATAAATTCTTAAGCTGGTCCTTTGTTGTGACTAATTCACACTGTTAAACCATTTTTTATATTCCAAGTAATAGCATTATTTTGAATATAGTGAAGTTCAGCTGGTCTTGTAGCTGAATTCTGATACATGAATTGTTAGCCTTACACCATTTCGAAATTATGCTTTGATTTTTTTACTTGAAACATTTGTGATAACAGCATGAGTACCTTTGGTGAAACTGGGGAAAAGATTTTGGGGAAACTGGAGAGGAGAATAAAAAAAATATTTTTAGGGAAAAAAAACCCCAACTGACAATATAAAAGAAAAATATCTTTGTTATTCTGAACTTGTTTATTTTTCAAGCACAAGTTTCAATCTTCAACCAAAATAACTGTTTAATTGTTATGTTTAGAATTTACACACCTTTATCTTTTAATTTTTTCTTTTCTTCATGTGATATACTGGACTAACCACTTTTCCAAAACATGACTTTGTTTTATGAAGATTAGTTGGTGGCAGTGGATTCTGTAGGGGTTTTGTTGAGCAGAGTCCTTCCTTTTCCTGGGAGATTCTGTTCCTGAAGATGCCAGAGGGACTGCAGCAGGAAACAGAGCCCATTGTCTGCACCAAGCAGCAGCAAAGCCACAGGCAGGGGTTACTGGTCCCTGAGGAAAAAAAACCAAAAACTGTTGTTTGAAACAGTTTGTGTTTGAAAGAGTTTCCAGAGTCAACAAAAGAAGGGGAAATGTGCAAGTGTGAAGCAGAGACATGACCTTAGGGTTCATGTGTACTATAAAAATAGATTAAACTCCCCCCACTGTAATGTGATACAAGTATGATCAAAAAGTGTAGTTATTTATTCTTGTATGAACAGATTCTAACATTGTATTAGATGAAAAGGCAGAGATATGACCAAGGATCTGTAATTAAGGCATAGATTTTGTGTCATCATATTCCATGTAACACTATCTGTCCATGTAATGTTATTATATATTCCATGTTACATGATTGTATATTTTTATGACTGATTTTCCAAGTGTTCTCTCTTTCAAGTAGAGGTGCTGTGCTCATTTGAGTGCTCATTTACTTTAAAGGTCTGGGTATAAACAAGATTTGCACTCAATACATTCCCGTGATGGAGTCAAGTACAGTATATAGGCTGTGTCAAAACACAAACAGGCTGGAGCACTCTCTGGTATTTCGCTATCTTTGAAAATGATTTCACCTGTTTTTCCAGGTGCTAATGGAGAGATGTTTTCTGCCTTAGAAGAAGTGAATTTATTACCACAGCATCCACCTTCTGCACGGGAGAGGAGACGACTAAAGCAGAGAGCTTTGGAGCGTGCTGCTGTATGTACTGACACATGTGATGTCACACAGTTCCTGTGCTTCCAGTGACTCCATGTTATGGCTCCTGAGGGAGCACACATGGAGCTATTTGCCCTTTTAAAAAGGGTGCTGTTTAACTGCAGGATCTGTGCATTTCTGGATTCCCTACAGGAGGAAGTTCCAGCAGTGCAGACACCATTGCTGCAGCCTGACAGCTTCTCCTTGCACTCAAACTTCAGCCTCGACGCTGATCAGGGGAAAGGCAAGAATGAGGAACGACTGCACAGACTGACTGAGCCCCAGCAGAAATCTCCTTCCTTGGGTATGCTTCCTGTAGCAGAGATGATGTGGTGAACACTAAGTAATTACCATAATTAAAGGAACAAATAATAACAGGCTTCACGTAGCACAACAGTGAGCAACCAGATCAAACACAGGAGTTATTTATAGAGCTCTGTAGCTGGTACAAGGGCTTCCCCAGCACACCTCCTCTAGACTAAGTTTAGAGGAGGAGAATAGGAAAAGATCTCATATTCCTGTCTGATCAGCCACTCCTACTTGTCCTGTGAGCACCACTGCAGTGTAGGCAGCAGGATGGGGATATCCAGCTGCACAGCTGAAATGGCAGTGGGAAGAAATAAAACACCCGGGTGATGAATGATGATGAGGTGCCTGTGTGAGTTTATTGGCATTCCTGGGAGTCAGATGTCTGTGGTCCAACCAGCATGAAGATATGCCAGAGAATTGTGTATGATGAAGTACTTCAGTTTCTGGTCAATTTGATTTTCTAGTGGTTTTTTAATATTAATGATCATTCAGTATTTTGAGTATGTGAATACTTGATACTGATCCCTCTTTCACTGCACACACACTTGAATTCATTCCATGTTTCTTACATCGGGTGCTGGGAGTTGTCTTGGAGCATCTCCAAATGCTGCCTGCCTGATCTAGATCCCTTTTGTGTATGAAGTACCAATCATGGCAACCATTAATGGCCTTTAATTTCTCACATGGATTGTGACCCAGTTCATACACTCTGTGCTAATGATTCTTTCATAGGAGTCTGCAATCTCCCTTTTTTTGGAGGTAGTTGCTATGCTGTCTAGGCAATTAGAGTATCAGTCTCCTTTTTATAAACTTAATGAGAGTACAGATGCTAGCAGTATTTCTGATTCTGTTGCTATGGGTACTTACAAGCACTTCATCCTTTTTTTTTTTCTTTAAACCATCTCACTGTGGTTTTAAATCACTAAAAAACTAAACCCTAATAATACTAATTTTCTTCTATAATCTAAACTCTTTACTCATTTTACTCCACCCAGATATAGATTTGCGATGTGAACTACTTTTACTCCCGTATCTTTGTTATACTTCACCTCTTTTTATAATTTCACCTCATATACTATGCACTACACTTTATATTTTGCTTGCCTTCTGCTTGTCACAGCCTCCAGAACTTCAGCCTTTAGGTAAATGTAATTTTGATGTGTATATATGTATATATATGTATTTATATGTCTGTATCTAGCTTGTTCTCTGGAGCACATGAGGACCCATCACTCTTCCCCAGCATTTGTGCCTGTTGGAAAGGCAGCAGTAGCTTCTCTTGCTCAGCTGTGGCTGTTGAGGCTGCACTGCTGCTTGCCCTCCTGTTCCCTCCTTGTGCTCAGGGATGTTTTAGAAAAAATGAGTGAAGCCAAGTTGTTTTACTCCTTTTCCCTAACAGTCTGAAAGAACCCTTGTGGCATCCTCTTGCTTTCTGAGCAGCCAGGACTGTCATTTCTCCTCTGCCCTCAGAGACACTGCTGAGAGAAAACAAATCTCTCAAATATATAACTACAGAACTTGGTTTTTTTCCCTTGAAATGACCAGAGATGACAATTCACAGGCTTTGATCAATTCTAAGAGCTGACCTGGTTCAATAGGGAGGTTCTGTTCACAGCAGTTCACTTCCTCCAGTGGGACTGATGAGGGAATCTTAAAGGCATCCTAATATTGTTTGCTTAATTGGAAAATTAGAAAAAAGGAGTCAGGCCTTCTTCATATTCACCCATCCAAAAAAAAAATCCCATCAGTGTAGACTTGGTGAATATTTGAGTGATGGAGTCTCTGCAAGCCAGAGATCCCATCTCTGTCAAGCAAGGTATGTGTGTTCCTAAGGGCATAAACAAGAGCAGGCTCAGATACAGAAGAGGGAATTCTCACAGATTTGGGCACACAAGCTGTGCCGCTATTGGTGTTTTGCAGGAATCCAGATACCATTCAACTTCTAAACCAGGATTTCATGCCAAGGAAAAGCTTTCCTTACCCTCAGCCTCCACATGCAAACTGAATTATCAAGAGTCTTGATGCATATCCCAGTTAAGGACAGTTATTTACAGAGTGTGTAAAGTGTTGAAATTCATGATGAAGAAGTTCTGTAGTGCAGCTGATCTGCTGTGCTTTCTAAAAGCAGCACCAAGTGAGTCTGATCCAGTGCTGTGCACTGTGATCTTACCTCTGGCAGAACAGTTGATCTTGCCTCTGACCTCTGCAAGATTTAAAGGCTTTGCCTTAAAGGCAGAAGTAGTTAAATGTGGGGAAATGCAGCCCTCAGCCTGGACATTGACAGTTTGTTTGTCTCTAAACAGCCTTATTTTTATTGTTGCTAGAGATCATCTCTTAACGCAGCAAACAGAAAATTCATTTTCTTTGGGTATCACTTTTCCTACTGTGTGCTGTTAATCCCTCTAAACCTACATATGGAAAAACCTGTGGGTTCCAACCCACAGGAGAGTTCATCTGACCCAGGATTTAGGAGACAAAGAGGTTCACTGTGCCAGCTTCAAGCACAGGAGATGACAGGCCCTAGAGAGAGGGAGGTCTGCTCTCACTTCTAGTGTTGCAGACTTTTTAACAAGACTGGGAAGGCTTGGAGGATGATCAGATCACTGTCTGTATAATGTGACAGAACTAATGATTCGTGCCAAGTTCTTTTGGAACAAAAAGTATTTGGCATTTTGTTTTAGAACCTGCAATCCCACCTAACAGACACAGAGGAAAACTGAGCCCTTGTTCTCAGTGTATGTGGGGTTGTGCAGTTCCTGTCCTTCCCTTCACCCCTGCACACCTGCCTGCTGCTTCTCCAGCCCTTGGTTCTCACACCCATGCTTAGACCATCGACTTTCAGTTTTTAATGAGAGTCTTCAGAGAAGCTTTGGTTTAAATTCTCATTTTTATAAAGTCATCATTTTTGCACAATAAAACCCTAAAATTTGTAAAAATCATCCAAATACTTAACTTACATGACACTTATTAATTGCTTAGGTGAATTATATCATCACTAAAAAAAACACCCAATTTTGTTTTGCTTGAATTAGGATTCTGCAATTTCTGCAAAAAAAAGGTATTTTCCTAATCCAGAGTCTTTAAACACTTTTCTGCCTGCCTTAAACAGCAAGAAACCAGAACCTCCTCATTGATGTGACTCAGTTTTAAGAGGAAAACATTGCAATTTTCAGTCATTACAGAATAGCTGGGGTTTGCAGTTTTTTTGATCTATGTAAAATTTAAATGTTGCGAGGCCAAAAAATGGTACAGCAAAGAGAAATTTATACATTTTTATCCCTTTATACAAAGTAAAATTTTGTGTTTGATAATCTACACTAAAAACTATTTGTTTAAGGTATTAAGCGTATGTATAATTGCTGACAGAATTGAAATAATAATAGTAGAGTCCAGAGTGATAATGACTCCAAAGGCAAGGCAATTCTACTTTTTGTTTGGTGGGGTTTATTTTGTAGCTGGAAGATCCCAACTTAGGCAGTTTCAGCATGACATTGCACTGAGGTGCTGAGCTGTGCTGCACAGACCCACTTGTGTTTGCACTGTTAAACCAAAACAATTCTTCCTCAGTAAGAGACTGTCTATGCAAGATTCAGTCAGGCCACTGTAAATGAATGGCCTTATTTTTACATGCATTTTTATGCATATAGGCACTGACAGATTGGACTTCTCCCTACATAGAAGCTTTTTGGAAAGCAAGAGCCCTCTGCCGAGTCCACCCACCTCTGCCTGCGTCCTTATCCCCTTGCTGAGCTGCCGGTGGGGAGCTGCTGAGGCCCAGTTCCCCAGAACATGAGTAGAAATGTCATTTAAAAGCATTATTGATGCACTGATTGCAGCCAAGCCTCCCCAGTGTTGTGAAGAGCTTCTGTCTCCTCTAACAGGCGTGTTGCTCTCCTCCTCTCTCAGGTGACGACATTTCCTTGGGGGACGTGGACGACCTCCTAAAGCGCGCTCAGTCCCACGCCAGCTCCACTGACACGGTGGCGACAGAGCCCTGGCTGCGGCCGGGAACGTCGACCACGCTCCGGAGACTCCTGGCGGAGCAGCCGGGCTCGGCGAAACTGTCCCCGGACAACGCGCTCCCGCTGGGCTGGCACGGCCTCTCCACCGCGCACGGCTGACCCCGCCCGGGGAGCCGCGGCCCGGGAGGGCTGAGCCTGCCAGGGAATCCTGCAGGGAGAGTTCTCTCTCCCGTGTACAGAGTGTGCAGCTGTGTGTGGAACTGAAACAGCAATAATAAAGGAGCAGACACTGCAGTGGAATGGAGATGGAGCAGAGGGATGTTTCCTATTCTGTGACGTGGGAAATGGAGGAAGAGCTTGGCAGCTTTTGCACTTTTTATACAACTTAAGTTTCAGCCTCACAAACAGAGTGTGGTGTGTGTGAATTTGATATTAAATCAAAGATGTTTCTTAGCTTTATAGTCAAACTCCAAAACTTTCTGGCATTAGAGCAGCCCAACAGCAGGAGGGCATTTGGTTTTTTTCCCAAAGAGTGAGTAACTTGAAGGATACTTGGTTTTCATACAGGATATAAATACTGTCCTGCATCAAAGTGCAGCTAACACTTTCATGGGAAAAAAATGACTATCAGCAATGTGTCTTACATTCCCTAACTTGTCATGTGCTGAAAACACAGATATTGTTGAATATATTTATGTTTCTGATTGAAGAGTTAATAAAGTATTTTGTTACTAAAATTATTTTTATTACAGAAAATGTGAAAGCAGACTTCAATTTTCTTAATTTATGACTTGCTTCAGGTTTCACTTACTCATGAACAAACTGGTGTTAAGTCTTATGTCCAAAGAAATAAAAACACATGGAAAATCTGTTAAGAGCACAGAGCTTTAGCAAGGACATGGAACAAGATTTTAAGAGTTCAGTGAAATATACAACCAAGGTGAAGCAGGGGTAATGCTGCAGCTTTCCTCTTGGTTAGGAAATTCCCACCAAGAGGCCTAAACCTGATCAACAGACAGGAAAAAAAGACCCTAATAAATCACTGATGAAAACAAGAACTTTTTACAAAGGTCTTTTATTTTTACTACACTCCCACTTTCAAGCTTTTTTAAACCTGTCTAAAGGCTACGGCAGTTCCTTGATGAGACCAGGCAATGTTTGCTGACAGCTGTACTTCAAACCTGTGTGGTGTTGAGCTTCTTCATGGGCTTAGAACATTCCTTCCCTGACAGGATTTGCCAAATCAGGGTAATTCTTCCCCTGAATTTCTGGCTCAACAGTAATTTCAGGTTCATCAGTGTGGGTATGACAGCACTGGGCACTCAAGCACAGGGGCACTGGTGTAATCCCTGACGTGCACTGGAGCAGGTGGCTCAGGCTGCAGGGCTGCTTCAGCCTGGACTTCTCAGACAGGGGCAATACCATTGGCAAGAAAGGTAAATGTACTATTACAGAGCATTTTCACAAAGCTCACCTTATGCCTTTTATGCTGTGTCACCTGCCCTGATGGCTCTCTCCAGTTGCCTCAAACTTTGAGACACATTCACTGTACCAACTGCAAGCTAGATGTAAAATTTCTCTTCTTCATCTAATTGCCTATGGAGTTTAATTATTCTTTATTCCCCTGATTTTAATCAGGGTTTTTCCCCTGGGAGAAGCATGAAGTGTTCCCCTAAAAAGCCACCCTCATTTCACTGCAGTAAGTTTTGTAAATGTCACAGACCATCAGAAGTTGTCATTCCTTTCCTCCAGTTCATGGCCAGAATGTGACACAACCCTTCTTTGAATTACTTTCTTCACCTGTGCCATGGCCTGAAGCCACTGAAATGACTTTTAACCTCACTGCTCAGCAGCCCTTAGCACCATGAATTCCACTCTTCCCTGCAGGTACACTCCCTTGGGCACTCAGGATGCTGCCTGGGACACTCTGTGTCCTTTGCATCTTCCCTTTCCACATATTTCTTCAGCTTTCTCTGCCTCTCCTAAGTTCAACTTTTGGCAGGGCCCTTAGTCTCTCTAACTTTGTATCATGACAGCCTCACCTGAAAAATAAATAAATATTGAGATTACTAGAAGAGAACCTATTCTCTGCCCCTGACCTTAGATTTTGGATAATTATCATAAATGTGAGCATTCAGAGAGCTGCAAGTTGAACACGATGCCCGGAGTACACCTGGTGCTGCTCTGGGATTGCAAGAACTCAAGAGAGACATAGAAGAGTTATGATGAGACCGAAGTTCAGCTCCCAATGAACCAAAATTAAACAGCTGTTGGGCCTTTTCCCACATAAGCAATAAATAAGCCATGAGAAGGCCAGGCTGTAAAAGAAAAATGTCATTATTTAAGAGGAGTACACAACAAAACAATGAAGCAGTGAGGTTTAAAACCAGAAAGAGCCCCACAACCCAAGTTTTTAGATAATTCATTGAACTCGCTGTTTTATCTTGAACACAGAGGATTAGAAAGCAATTGGGCAGACACACTAGGAACAGTGGCTGTTTAAATAGTGCTCAGGGCAGCAGTGTCAAGAACATCCTGGTAATGGTCTCAGAACAGTTTGTTAAAGCCATGGGGGACAGTATGACAATGAATAGGGATAGGACACACTATACTCCAAAAATTATTACTGATCACTGTAAAACAAAGACCTCAGGTCTGGCCTAGCACAGCAGCTTAGGATCTAAACACAGCACAACAAACTGAGCAAGTAAAATACAGCCCAAGAGGAAAGGCCACAATTAATTCAAACAACCACAATTCTCCCCCTTCTGACTCTGGTAAATTGCTATTTGGTTTTGCTCCACCCCGATTAACTTTGTGAGCAAACTCTGAATCACAGGTCACAGCATTTTAATTCCCTTTTCTAGCTTTTCCAATAGCTATTTCACTGAACTGCTTACACTTATTTCTGGAGCCTGCTGTGAATGTCTGTGGCAGACTCATTGCCCTGAAAGAGAGAGTTGCCTCCCTCACACACCTTCCTGCTCCTCACACTGCTCCCCCTGTGCCAGTCAGGAGTTTTGTGGGAACACACTGGACAATAATCCAATTCCACTCTTACCAACAAAATCGAAGACACTGACAAGGCTGAGCTGGATGATGTGTTCCAAGCCAGCAGACCTGCAATCCCAGCCCTTCCCTTCTCCACCAGCTGTTTGGTGTTTTTGTATTTTAATCCCCAGAGAACAAAGGGCAGTACTTGAGCCTCTATCTGTGCAGCACTACAGGGTCCATCCCAGCAGTTCATGTAGTGCTTTTATTCTCCACCAACCCTGCCCATCTTTTTGTTTAATTTACCACTCCTGTATTTGTCTCTAACAGTGAGAAGAGGGATCCCAGTCAACCAGAGGGCACCCAGCTTTCTGCTCCTGGGTCTGGGGTTTGCTCCTTTGAAACAAAGGTGTGAGAGGCAAAGCAAACTGTAAAACAAGTAGCTGTGGATTAGACTGGTTTTGATTGCACTGATGAAAGAGTTCAAAAACTTTATTGACCTATAACCTGATTAGAATATGCCAGATGAGAACCAAATATTGTACAGAAAGTTGTACAGAATTTTTTTTACATAGAAAACTTTACATATCTGTACCATATACATTTTGTCCATCTGAAAAAAATTTCTACATCCATTGTAATACAGAATGCTTGACAATCTCGTCTGTTAACCATCAGAGCACAATTCACAGTATGAATACATTTCCAATAAATTTAACCATCCCCAAACCATGCCAGATTTGTTACTTGAATATATCCAACATTAAATTCTGTACATAAGAGTGAAATCTACATCAAACAAAAAACATCTGACAGCAGACACAACCTAGACTTGTTTGCAGTGATTCAAGTTCCAGTCCTTGAAGGATCATCATTTCAATGGCTCATTATATTTAAAAGCCCTAAAACAAGTATATTACAGGTAGTTATGTCAGTCGTGATATTTCTACCGCTGTTCTTGACAAAAAGTCGGCAACAATAACTTCTGGGATACAATGAAACAAAACAAAACAAAAATAACAAAGAAGAAGGAAAAAAAAAAAAAAGGAAAAAAAAAATCACAACCCAAAAAAGAAACCCAAACTTCTAGTGCATTTGGTAAACAAGGAAGAGTTACGGGCTTTCAACAGATCAGTAATACAGAAATAAAATAATTTGGGAAGAACTGTATAGTGTTAAGGAGTTTATATTACAGACCTGCATCTCTGTACATTTTCACAGAAGGATGATTACCAATGTCTCAGACAGCCTGAGTGTGCAAAAATCTTAGAATATCAGACATAGTTGCTAAATATTTTTTTTTCCATGAACAATAATCTCCATTTTCTTTTCACTATAAACATTTTATCCTTCAAAATACAGCTCTCCTGAGTTGTACTTCTTGCAGAAGCTCAAACCTTTACATATATATGTTTCTTTGGGTACATTTTACTTTCACACCCGCCATAAACATCTGTTGCTATGCTGCTGTCTAGGACAGTAAAGGACACTGCAGCCCGTGCTGACAAGGGGACTGTGCTATAAACTGGCTCTGTGCTCAGCACCAGCCAGGCAAGAGAAACCGATGGGAGAGAATCCGCCAGGAAAGAGAGGGACTGGAGTGTTGCAAGCCTTAATTACAGTTGGAAGCATCTGTACCGTTAACCCTTGGATACACATTGCCAGAGAAAGAAATCATTTATATGGAGATCCAGACAGAGTGGCCCAGCTACCTGGTCCTTTTATTTAGCTGAGGAATATAAACTTTGAAACAGAGTGTCACTATCTGCTAATGCTTGCTTATTCCAACCTCTTGTTCTGGTGGCTGGGATATTTGGAAAACCACACCAATCCGCAGGAAAAACCTTCGCAAGACAGCTCGAAGCTCAGGAATAAGGTCAAACTGCATGATCTCACACAACAAAGGATAGTAGAAGGAGGCATGGGCCTTGAACTGAGGAGAAAACAAACAAGAAATGACTATTATGCATCGGTGCACCTCAGGAAGCAAACTGCAAAACAAGAATTTTAAATACTCTCCCAAATGAGGGTGAGAAACCCACAAAGTGACAAGCAGAAACACCTTTACAACTGAAATTAGCAGTGCTAGAATAAGGCTAGCTGTGATGTACTCTGACAGATGCTCACCAGATACACAAAGCTCCTTACTAATGCTTATTCTCCAAGAGGAAATATTTTTCTATGAGTTTTTTCTTGTAGTTGGCCTTTTTCATTTAATTATTCCAGCCAAGTTTTCTTAGAAACAGAGGGAGATTAAACAGGGATTTATTTACTACAGAATTGCTTTGGAGAAGGTGAAGGTGTACATGTACCTGGCAGCACTGGCAGCAGAAACAAGAGTTAATTCTTTGAATAAAATATCATCACTTATTGTCTTTCTCAGCAGGAGAAGGGTAAAAACAATTTAACACACACTTCTAAAGGATTCCAGCATCTTTAAACTTCTCTGACACGTTTTATATTATCACTCACTGCACCTTCACACTGAATTATTAGTGTCAGTATCTGTCAAGTGCAGTTTGAATGTACATTTCCTCAACACAAGTGTCTACAGAGCAGCAGGAGCTTTTAAAGTCAAGTCTGTAACTGTGTGTAAGGTACCAGTCTGGAACTACTTCTTACCTGTACATATCATCCGAAATATCATTCCAAACAGTCACTTACCCTTTCATCACTTATCTTCAGGACTTTAGTCAAAAATAAGAGTAAAAGGTTAGTCCAGGCTTCCCGATGGCTTTCTGATGTAAGAGTGAGGAAATAGCTCAGAGCCTCGCTGCAGACACTGGAGACAAAAGACACAAAAAAATAGTAACTCACATTTCCTTCTGAACTCTGCAGAAAGAGTGTTTTGGCTTTGCAACTTCTGGCAGTGTAGAGCCCTGGTGCAGAACAGTATTGTTTTATGAAAGCTGCTCTAAGCCTGGTTAACAGCAGAAAGCAGTGACTTTGTTCAACTCAAACCCAAAATCCTGGGACTTCAGTAATAAATAAGCTGACAAAATGTGATTATGCTGCTTGTGCATGTATTTGAAACTTACCAAGTGCTCTTTGACAGGTATGTGACAAAATGCTATGTGGACTTTAGGAACATCTCATGTTGATGTAACCAGAGTTTGCAGCTCTGCTTCCTAGTCTGTGAACCTTAAAGTCTTAGCCTGAAGTGTTGCTATTGAGGTTGAAAGCCCTCCCTTATTCCAACAGTTACTTGAAAACTTTTTAAACAAAAAAAATTCAGATCAATAACCTAAGAGCCAAAGACCTCTGTATGATTACAAGGCTGCTTAAGCCCAGTGTCCATTTCTGAAAACGAGAACAGTGCCAGTTCCCTAAAATACCTGAGGTTAGGGAAAGAAAAAACAGGGTTTAGGTGATAGTTGCTTTCCTTTTTAAAGATGAGTAACAGTAAGTCCCCACCTACCCACATGATACAAAAAAAAGGTGACAAAATCTTTTTGTCCTCCCTGCAAAACATGTAATGAGAACAAAAAGGAGAGACAGCATCAGTAGCTGGAGGCACGGCACTGCCCAGAGAACATAAAACTCTTAATATTAGCTGTGACCACCACACACGTGTTAGTTCTACAAGCTTACTGCAGAGAAGGTCTATCCTTTTAAATAACCCACTCCCTTTCTTGAACACCAGAAATAACATGAGCAGGTTCAGCAGTTCTCCATGGGCCTTACTTGAGCAGTCTCTGCTGGACCTCCTCCCAGGCGCTGGTGCGGCTCTCGTCCATGTACATGCGGAACAGGATGCGCAGCCCGCAGGCCAGGCTGCTCGTCTCCTGCTTCAGCAGGTTGGGCTTTGACTTGCCTTTGAAACCTACAGGAATTCCAAGCAGCCATTTAGATTTTTGGGTCAGCTGACATTCTCTTTTACAGTCCCCCACTTGTCTTTCTAAGCATCTTCTGCACACCAGATAGATGGACCACCTCAGGTAATTAATTTGTCATAATATTTAGTACAATGGAGCATTGCTAAAAATTAAAATATTTATATGTGCCATAATTGTGTTTGGCACTCATTTTTAGTATCAGCTTCCTCATATTAAGTGGCTGTGAAACCTGTGTTTGTGCCTGCAGCTTCCAAGCATGGGACTCACACCGACAGCTGAGACTCAACTTGGCAGCTGTACCTCAGTGAAACCTTAAATTTTAGGAAACCAGAGATATTTGCACCTTCACAGATTAGGCCTCCTCCCTTTAGGATTCCTACAGCTACAGAGCTAAAGCTTCAACTTTTAGCATCGAAGTACTTTTGACCTATTTTTGGGTCAATTCACACTGTGACAAAGTATTTCTCCCAGGGGACTGACTCACCTGCTTTCCAGAGAGCAGTTCTTTGTTCATTGTTTGAATTAAATGCTTTAGCAAATCTGTGAGATTCCAGCAGACAATCGAGAAGTTTGAAAAGCTGCTGTGATGTTAGGAAACGATACATCCCTTGATCCTGTGTATCCACAT
This sequence comes from Trochalopteron elliotii, assembly GCA_024734555.1. Lineage (NCBI taxonomy): Eukaryota > Metazoa > Chordata > Aves > Passeriformes > Leiothrichidae > Trochalopteron > Trochalopteron elliotii. The sequence continues at coordinate 4,812,663 of JANPWX010000024.1, read as the reverse complement.
GGACATCAAAGTCTACTGCATCTCTCTATTAAAAAAGGGGAAAAGGAAAGAAGAAAGATTTGAAGTAAGAATTCACAACTGTCTTCAGCAAGCTCCTGTGATAACTCAATCCTACCCTGTTTCCATCTGTACTTGTACTTAAACTTAACACTGTATGAAAGGCTGTATCCATATCCCAGTTACACAAATCCCTTGGAACAATACATGTTTACATCTCCACACTGCTGCCCTGGCACAGCAAATGCAATTTAATGGAAGTTGAAAAAGATCACAACAGTCTAATGGAAATTCTCAGACGCAGGTAAAAATTGTAAATTAGCAGATGCTACAGGAGTTCAAGAAAGTTTATCTTAAAACCTTCAGAGGAAAATGTGTTCATATTTGAACAGTGTGAAAATTTTCATATTTGAAAATGTGTCAGAGACACCTATTAGCTCCACTTACTTGTGCTGCTGCAAGATTCTCTGCATCCTCTTTTTTGCTAGTTGCTGGGAAGAACACAATGTTGTCGATCGTCTGAATGAGTTCCAGCTGTACAACACACTTGATCAAAAGAGCAGCAAATAACTTCTGTTCTGGAAATTCTTTAAAAGAAAGAATATTACTTGTTAACTAGGGAACTTTTCTGAGCTGTTTTGAGGGCAAATTGAAGAACAGTTTAACTTCAAGCACATGTGTAAACCAAACCTGGAATCCACCTGTTGGAATTACTAACACCAGAACAGATCACCATGTTACCAACTGGAACTTCTTAAAAAACTGTTTCCTGAAGTTGTCTGTGATAGATTGGATCAACCTGGTTCGGTGCTACCTAAAAATCACCAAAATGAGTGACTTGAACCTTCAGTGCAGTAGCAAGAGTCGGAGGCTGCTCCCAGCCTGGAGGCTTAGCACAGCATTGGCTTCATTGCTTGTTTGCAGCTGTGCAAGTACTAATGTACCACATGACCATTTTAAGCCCAACACATAACTGCACAAGCATCCTAAATAAGGGTTGATACACTCTCTTCAAGTCACAGACAGAATTCTTTTTCAGCTACTGCTTCTGTTGCATTTTGCACTGAAAAATCTCAGCTCCTAAGAAAAGAAATCTCACACAGCATTGTAAGGAGACTACTATTTTTAATATATTGCTTTGGGTAAAAAGGCTAGAAGCTTGCAGTTGAGCTCTGAGATTTTTAGAACACAGGGCAAAAATGTGGACTCACAGGAGTCCAAGAGAATTCTGCCACACTACATGAAGACAAATTTAAACAATGTGATTTCCTCAGGTCATGTTTCTGAAGTCATAGCTGGGGCTGTAACTAATGTATCAAAGATCTGCCCCATACTACTCTCAACAGCTATCAAATGCCAAAGCACTGCAGAGCACGCACTTGCTGCTGGCCTGGCTTTACTCGTTTCTTCAGCTGCTGCAGTCCCTGTGCTGGGCTGATACGGGCGTCCCTCGGAAGATCGAGGCTGGATGGAGTCATGGATATCTACTGACTTCTGGGAGATTGTATCCTGAAAAGAAAGAAAAAGAAATTAAGTATTTAACTTACAGAAAACTTCTGGTAATTGGTAACAGTGCTGGGCTCTTCAGAGCTCAAGACATTTGCTGTTTTGACACTGCACTTCCATTGACTTTAGTCATACCTGCTACGAGCATTCATGAAAGATGTACCAGAAAGATGAGCTACTAAGATACAACTGAAAATATAACAAGTAACAAATACTTCGGTACACAGAAAAGGCAGTGAGCAGCATTTTTCAGATAGCAGGTAATTTTTCAGGTTTTTGTATCCCCTCCAAGCATTTCTTCTGTCACCCAAGAGTTACTATGGCTTTTAGCACATCGAGAGTAGGAGGTTTGCTGCAAGGTTCCTGTAAGGAGCACCTCAGCTTCACTTATCAGTAGACCAAAGCTTTCATCTCTACTAACTAAAAATATATTTTTAATAGGTATCATGTCTACAGATGGCAAAACACTCCATCATTTTGAGCAACCCAAAGAAAAATGAGATGAAAATATCCAAAGCCTGCAAAGATTCTATCCTACTAAATGAGACGAAGTATTTTTCCTTTAGTATCATTTATTATATAAGTTCTATTAATTCTGAAGCTGCAAAATATCTTTTTACACTGAAGACAAAAATAATTTTTAAAAACATTCATGCTAAACTATTTCAAAAGGAAAAGATCTTTCAATTTATTAAAGACTAAGACATTTATTTGCCATTTATGCATGCTATTATATTTGACATAAACGGATCAAAAATACAGCCAATACGTTTAGATCAAACCACTATAAATGAGTCATGGTACAGCATGAAGGTATAATATCCATATAATGAGAACTGGCCTTCGCATTTACTCTCTGTTTAAGCTGAATTATGTTAACACTTCATAAAGATAAATGGAAGGAGTCACTGTCTCTTAGTAAAGCTCATTTGGGACCATTATCCTTGAGCAACTAGTATCAAGTGCTTCATTAATCTATAAAGAACTTCATGCAGCAATCTTGTGAAAATCTCCAAAAGCTAAAGTAATTCTCATCAGCAGCAAAGCAGCTACAGGGCTGTCACTTGCAGGCAAATCCAGACTTCACATCAGTTTATTCAATCAGTGCTAAGAAATCTGATGGTAATACAAATTTTCTACTTTAAATAGTATATTTAAGGTCTTATTAGAAAATTTGGAGGCAAAAAAAAGAAAAAGTCAATCCAATTGTCAATCTATCCCTCTTCAGCAGTTTCTTTTCTTGCCAATACATCAAAATGAAAGAAGACCACGACCCAAGCCACAAAATAACTCAGAGCCCAAATACAGTATTACAGAAACCTGCCAGACACGGGACATTACCTAAAACAAACACAGGTAGGTAATTACCTACAGCCAATTTCTGGAAGTCAACTTTGCTGCAAACAAACACATACTTCTTTATCAATTAATTCCTTGCCATTTTTAAACATTAAATAGCACTTGAGCTGGAAAAAAAATTCAAGTAAATCAAAACTGAAAAATGTATTTAACCCAAGTACATTTTTCACCTATTCTACATCACGACACATTTGTACTAAGCTCCTGCAATGTTAAATTATTGTTTTATTTCAGCCGCTTACCAGTTTTTCTTTTGCATCAGAGGGAGAGCCAGAGCAGAACTCCCCACCGACTGGTCGCCAAGTCAGCAGCCTTGAAAACACAAAACCAGTCCCAAATTTACTAAGTTTCAAATATCAATCAGAACCAACACTCTAAAAAGTCCCCTTCAACATGGTGTGGGTTTTTAGCATTAATTTCAATTCTAAGTGCACTTTACGTTTAAAAGTGAAAGTACTGTGTTTGCTGAAGTTTAACGTTGCTGCCAACTACCTTGGATAGACAACTGGACTATATGGAGGTGGATTAGTTTTTCTCAGAAGCACTGGATTTGTCTTAAGGCAGTGTTTTAGTGCCATTAGTGGGCCTCTTCTCACACTGCCTTAAGCTTGACCTAGAATAAGGAATGAATCTACTCCACAACAAATAATACGAACATTTGGAGATGTTTTGAATTCTCTGTCTGGGGTATATTCCAGGATTATGTTTCTATTTCCACTTAAAAATTCACCACTTCCACTCAGGATTCACTGCTGTTGTGAGGTATCAAATCACTGACAATACTTCTGATCTCTTCCCTGCTGATTTCCTGTAGGACACTGCTGTCTTGAGGATCTTAACCTTAGCACTAAAAAATTTCTACAGTAATTGTAACTTACTGAGACTGTCTGTGCCTGCCAAGAATTGAGGGAAATTGGATTAAATAACCAAAGTTGTCTCATTATTTCTTGTTCTATCCAATCTACTGCTGCAAAGTAAGATTGAAGTTACTTGTCACTGTCACTATCTCGAATTCTCCAGTCTCAATCTGTGTGAGGTAACACATATTGGACATTTGTGTCTGCACTTCCTAAGGGAGAGCTTTCCCCACCAAGTTAAGCATCCTAAATGAATATTCCACTAATCTCCAGAAAACTGAATACTGGATAACTAAAAAGACAAATTGGAGATAAGAAGAGATAAAATCTTGAGGCATGTAATAAAGCAACAAATAAAGCAGAACAGAGAACTGAACTGATTCTTGAAAGCTGCAAGGACATAAACTGAGGTATTGGGATAATGAGCCATTATGAACAGAGGTCAGACCATCATAATTTGGGCAAGGAACCAATTCTAACTCCTGAATTTTTTGAAGACAAGATGGCACTCACACTGGATTTCTCAGTACCAGAAAGCCAAGACTCGCATTCATGAAGCTTCAGAAAATTTAAATTAACAAAAATTATAAACAGAAGAGAAATTAAACTAAAAGAAAAATTAAAGAAACTGTTAAAATTAGCAAAAATCGATGGGCTAGAGGAGCAAACAGCAAGATGGACTGAAAACAGGCTGAACAGCCAAGCCAAGAGGATGGTAATTAGGTGCACAGAGTCTAGCTGGAGGCCAGTGGCACACCCCAGGGGTCAACACTGGGTCCAGTCTGTCAATCTTAATGACCTGGGTGATGGGGCAGAGAGGACTCTCAGGAAGCTGGATGACACCAAAGCAGGAGGAGTGGCTGATACACCAGAGGGTCATGCTGCTGCTATCCAGAGGGACCTCCACAGGCTGCAGAAATGGGCTGGCGGGAACCTTGAGGGAACAACGCTCTTCCCCTGGGGAGGAACAAGCCCACGCCCCAGGGCGTGCTGGGGGCTGCCTGGCCCACAGAGAAGGCCCTGGGAATCCTGCTGGACACCAGGCTGGACATGAGTGAGCAGAGTGCCCTTGCTGCAGAGAAAGCAAAGCTATCCTTGGCTGGGTGAGGAGAGCTGCCAGCAGGTGGGAAGAGGACCCTGCCCCTCTGCTCGGCCCAGTGGCCAGTCCTGGGCTCCCCAGTTTGAGAGACATGGACCTACTGGAGAAAGTTCAGCAAAAAGCCACAAAGGTGAGGAAGGAACTAGAGCATCTCTCCCATGAGGAGAGTGAGACAACCAGGGACAGTCCAGCCTGGAGAAGAAAAGGCTCAGGAGAACTCATCAACATACTATAAATATCTGAAATGTAGGGGGAAAGCAGAGCCAGGCTTTTTCCAGGGACTCACAACGCCAGGAACAAAGGTAAGGGCACAAACACAGGAGTTTCCCCATGAGCATTAGGAAACACTTTTTCATTGTGAGGGTGACCAAGCACAAGGGAGATGTTGCCCAAAAAGGCTGTGACGCTTCCCTCCTTGGAAATATTTGAAAGCCAGGACATGGTCCTGGGAAAAGTGCTCTGGGTGGCCATGCTTAAGCACAGGGGTTGGATCACAAAACCTCCAGAGTCCTTTCCAACTTTAGCCATTCTGTACTGGTATCTTCAGCTACCAACACCTCGGTGATCTGTAGAAGCTTGGCAGCAGTATGGTTTGTGGTTTTCTAGTAACTGATCCTTGCAGAAATTGGTAGCTGAGTAAATATTATAGTACATTTTCCAAACAAGGAAATATGATCAACTCTTTGCAAAAAAGTAACTTGCCAAGAACCAGCAGAGGCTGCTACTGCAACTAAGAACTCCTGCAGCCAATGTTGCAGCTCTTAAATTAGAGAAACTGCACAACACCTGGAAGATGTTTCAAATGAATGCTAAAAAAGAACAAATGCAACCCTATCTGTTCAGACTAATAAGCAGCTCTGCCAGAAGATACTTTACACTCCAGAGATTCACAGCCTCTGACTATTTGAAGATAATTGGCAATAAAGCACTTGCCCATAAAGTTTTCATATTTACCACTGTGTGATTTGTCTGTCTTCATTTCAACATTAACTACTGTGTTACTTCCAGGCATGGAAAAACAAAGGTAAAAAGATAATTTGCTTTCTCTAAGCATTGAGGCAGCCGCCACAACAAGCTGAGTATTGAAACTGCATTGTCAAAAAAGAAAATAATAAAAAACTAATGATGGGAGGGCAGGAAAAGCTCCAATGCAAAAAAAAAAAAAAAAGGGCTAATAGAGGGAATAAGAAATAAAAATATGAAACGTCAACCAAACCAAGAGTCTCAGAAAAAGAACCAGATCCCATAAAAACAGAGGAAAAAACAAGTATCCTCCTAGGACTCAGAAAGAGAAGGAAAAAACGATAAGTACCCTCACAAAAAATCAAAGTAAGACTACAGAGGTTGGGAACCTCCCAGAAATTTAAGAAGGAATAATATAATGAAGTTCTCAAAAGATGGTATAGAAAGATTAAAAGAGAAAGAAAGAGAAAGTTAAAGCAAGTCAGATACTCTCCTAAGAAAAATAACCCATTTGAGAAGCAGAAGGGCCTCAACATCAAAGTGAATAATGCACTTATTTCAAATTAGATGTAACTAAAGGCAACGGAAATGTTTTGAGTATCTAAATATTAAGATATCTAAAATGCTGCTCTAGAAAGGTTTCTAATATTCAACTATAAGAACACCCAGAAATTTAAGTTTTGATCATATGCTGAAACCAAAGCAAATGTTCTGCTAGTGAACATTAACTTCAAAATCTTTGCAAGTACAGGCCACACTAAATTAGGGTTAATTCAGCTGAACCTTTACATCCAGAGATTTGGGTTCCAATTTTATTTCTGGCAGTTACCAAAATGCAGAAGTATCTTGCTAGCTCCCAAATATTTCAGCTTCATTTTATAATTATTTTTGATGGAATTCATTTATACCTAGTTACATTAAAAAACAGGTGAGGTAGTGACAGCTTTTATCTTTTAATGGATGAATGAAGCTCTCTTACACTGGTATCTGATATACAACTCTAAAATTAAGGAAAGACTGACATGCAGAAGGTTCCCTTTGCTTCAGTTTTCTGCAGGCTTCAGAAGCAAATAATATGAACTGGGTTAAACATAGCACTTGGAATGGTACAGCCTTACTCCAAGAAACCTCATACTGTATGAACAGTATGTTAGTTAGAGTTAGTAACAGTTAGAGTTACTGTATGAACAGAAGGAGTTACCAAACATTTGTCATTTTCACAAAAATATTAAGACTCATAAAAACATATGATGGCAATTAACCATAAACCACAGAGACTTAAATCTGTAAGACTGCTGTAGTATTTTAGTATTTCATGGAAAAAGCTCCACATGCAATTACAAACAGTAAAGTTTGCATCTTCTATTACAAAGAAGAAAATAAAAAGCAGATAGTACTTCTCCAAAAATCCAAAACCTTAAAACTGATTCGTGTTACATTCTGGGGGTTGTTGGGTTTATTTTTTTTTTTTGCTTATCTCCTATACAGTATTTTAGTTTTTAACACTTTAACAATACAGAAGAATACCTACACCTCATTTATAATCACTTTACAAGTAAGTCTGTTTCTCTTTAGACCACACTTAACAGCTTTTTTTCACCCCACCTATGAGATAGATCTAAGAGCTTGAAATGGGTAAATCATCTAGTTAAGCTATTTTACAAAGCATAAATATTAACAGTTGTCTTACGCATGAGGGATTGTAGTTTTGAAAATATCCAGCATGCAAGTGCAAGTTTTATCCCAGATTTCTAGGGTAAACTTTTCACCATTAAGGATGACAACATTCTCCAAACAGTTTGTACCAGATCGTGCCAGTTGTTCATTGTCTGTAAGAGACAAACAGTGCATTTGTTTATTCACATTCAACAGAGTAAAATGTTAACACTGTTTTAATATAATTTGTACGGTTCCTACCTTGCTGCACACACCAGTACAGCTGTGCAAATATATCATCCAAAAGAACATCACTAAGTACATCTAAATACTGTGTAAATACATCACATATTGCATAAAGTGCATGGTTACAGGTAGTTGTCATCCACTCGGCTTTCTAGGAGTCAAAAAAAAGAAAGAGTTACAACCTTAAGGTGAAACTTCTGGATACATATAGAGATGAACATTTGTCTTTACTCAGTTTGCTTTGTAGTGACATGAAATCCATTTCTGTATCTCAAAACATCAAAATTTGGAGCCTCAACAGCTGCTTTGCTAACTAGCAGGTTTAAAAAGAACTACAGGAACAGACAAACAAACAACTGTCTTGGTGTCCAATCCTAGCTCAATGATTTAACATCAAGTTAAAGCTGTGTTTCAGCATTTTCCACGGAAAAAAATTTACCAAGTGAGATATGTCCTACTAAAATAGCCAGACAAAGCCTCCTGAACAATTGACAATTTTGATCTAACTTCTAATACTAATAATTTACACATTAGTTACGTTTTAAAGCCCATTTCAGTTGTTTCTCAGAACAGTACCTGGTTCTGGTTTGGCAGATGAAAACCCAGATGGCTGGTCAAAAGTGGGCAATGACAGCACAGTGCTGTTTCGGGTGGGTTTTGTTTGTTTGTGGCTTGGTTATGGGGTTTTTTGGTTTCTATTTGGCTGAGGATTTGGGGTTTTTTTGCCAAGTAATCAAAAAATTTTGAACTACCAAAACTTAGTTCTTCTAATTCTGACTTCACTGCTGATTACAAGCCTCACCCAAGTGAGCATGTTGTGTATCTCAGATTCCAAACATTACATGTAAAAGCTACAGTTCTTCTTACAAACCCTAGCTAGGCACATTGCCTTTTATGCTATGTGTAAACTACTAGGCGTATTACACACATGGCTTTAAAAAATGAAAAGAGACAACATCTGCCAACAGAATGCCATTAAAACAAAACAAAACACAACAAGGCTGCTAGAACCACAGATCCACCATCCCAAGTTTTGAGGTTTACCCTACATTACTTGACAAAGCTATATTACAGGTTTTCTGCTGTAAATGTAGTTCTCATGTAAATTATCTTCCTCCACTTTTATCACCTCAGTCTGCTGTTCTGGCAGTTTCATGTTGTCAAATATCCTGAAGACAATCCTAAACAAATCTTGCCACCAGTGTTTTTCGTAGGTATGGCCATATGTCTTCATTATTTCAAACATTACTGTTAAGCCCCTGAAATGAAGAAAGAACAACTTATAGCAAGAGTTACAGAAAGACATGAACAAGACCAAGTAAGTACAACTACAGCAGCAATAACAAATTCAAATACTGTTGGGAACACTATACGTGCACATGAGTACACAAAATATAAATAGAAAATCAGCTTCTAAAAAAAGCACTTCATAGTCACAGGTAATAGCCAAGAAGTATTTTTGAGAGCTGTGGTATTTTAAAATTAAAACCCAAATCCTTTACCAAGGGCCACAAAAATTAATAAACAAATATTTCCAGTTAAAAAGTACTGAAGTCTAGAAACAAGTATTAACCTTCGCCAGCTATAAAGGGAGTCCAGATGCACAGCTCCCATGCCAAGGTGTAAATTTAAAATTATTTGTGTACAACCCCTCATATTTCACATCAGAACTGCAACTGAATACACTTTACAAGGGAAAATGATATTCCAGGAAAATAAGAAGTTTTACATGAGATCAGAGTACAGTTTTGCTTTTTTAAACTGTTTCTGCAATCCTCAACCACAAGGATCATGGTATGAAACCAGTTTTAAAATCCCCAAGGTAAGTAGGATGAGCAAGACATAGAATGCAATCACAACGACATAACTCTGTTGTTTATTACAACAGAAAATCAAAACTTCAAATGTACAGAACACAGACTTAATTTCTGTATTCCAGTGTCTATTTAAAAGGTTGTTTCCACAGTGGTATCACTCAAATTAAATACATAATTTTACAGTGATTACAGTTACCAAAAGTTGTTTCTATTTTAAAAGTGTAAAGTAAGCCTTTTAAAATTTGAATTACAAATACTGATTGTTACCTGGTTCTTACATCTAATTTGCATCTATTGATGATACAGGACAACTCAAAGAGAATTGGGAACCATCCTCGCACCCACACTCTGTCTTCAGGAGCTACATTCATATCATCACTTGTGTATTCCTTGAAAGCCTTTAGAAGTAAACACAGAGTTATACAGTCATAGAAGTTAGATTCTTCAAAATAAAACACAATTTGGACTGCAAACAACAATCTCTCCTGCAAGAGTATTACATCCTGATACCTCAGATGAGTTGGCAATCAAAACAGTACCACTGAGAAAGTGTTTTTCAAACTAATGCCTGGTATATTGTGAAGAATAAACTTAAAAAAATAAACAAGATTACACATTCGAGCACCAGTTTTTGCTTGCAGCTCAGTGTGAGTCTCTTGCTCTTGTTTTTACAGAGATGGCTCTGAAAGTAAAGATCTAATCATAACATTTTGAGGCCATCAAGCATTTTTGGTTACAACATTATCCATTTCTTCACATTTGTCAGCAGACAGCAGATCCTGAGATATGCTGATTTCCAACAGCTCTCAGGAATGCTAGTCACCAGCTGAACTGGGTGGTAGGGATGGGCAAAGGGGAATAAAAGACAACTACAAAAATCACTGATACTTTCAAAGCCTGGGGCATTCCATACTCCTATTGTTTCTGAATAAAGTACATTTCTTATTAATCCATGCAACTTGAAAGGAAGCCAATAAGTTTAGCACGACTATTTTTTCTTTATGAAAGCACTTGTAATTTAGTTAACACAGACTGTACCTGAGGCCTGTCAGACACGTATTTTGCACAGTGGCGAATGAGGCGGATCGCTTCCATACTGGTATCTGGAAATGCTGCATTGCAGGCAAATTCAGACAAGCACTTCACTGCATCCTGGAAAGAATCTATGGTTGCTGGGAAGTGTTTTTCAAACACAATTGCTGAGAGGAAAGTGTGAAAAAGAGAAAAAAAAGTGTCATGCTTTAAAATCTATTAATTCTAATATGAACTATCAGTTACAGAAGTCATGAAGGACTGGTTCATTGATTGGTGCTGTCAAATGCCTGAGTAGTAAGAAAAACCAAAGAAAAAAAAAAGAATACCAAAAAAAAAAATCACCCAGAGGACATTTCATTTTGACAGTGAGTGTTGAAAATAAATTAAAGTAGCATCTAGACTAAAGCAGGGAAAGGTAACAGTTAAGCAAGACTAGAGCAATAGGCTTACTGTTTAACACTAGTCTGTGTCACCAGAGCTTAAGAGGGACGCAGGAAGCATGGAGTTCCATCTACTAAATGGACCTCCTCCCCAGCAACACGTGGCCTTGTTTTTAAATAGCTGCTTTTGAAGGAAAAAAAGTGCTTCATCAATGATGAAACAATTTTATAAAATTGCAGAGGTTCAGACAGAATAAAGAGATCCCTTAAAGCCTGGGATCTAGATTAGAATAGAGAGAGAGAGAGAAAAAAAAAATATCGTAGTGCCCCCTTCTCCTAAACAGGCCCTTACACAACACAATTCAGAAACACAGAAAAAGCCAAGCAAACAACATATTAATAAAGTATGTACTTTTTTTTTTCCCTAGGGGAAACGCCAGAATACTTCACTTAAATACTAAATGTACACATTAAACAGAATTATCTAAGGCATGAGTGGTTTTACTGCAGAATGCTACACACAGACAAGTTTTTTTTTTAAAGGCATAAAGAAAACCAGTTAACTCTATTACTACTGAATGACTTTTTAAAGTATTTTTCCAGAGGACTGATTGGAAAGTGTAAATCATTGGTTTCAAGACATGAAGCAGGCTCTACTATACAGGCTGTAAGTCCACAGACAAAGCTTCTTGGGCTCTGGAGTGACACTCACTTCCATGACATCTGAATATTGTCCATACTCACTGACAATGTGTCCTGTAGTCTGGAATGCCAGTTCCACTATACTTTCATCCTGATCTGAGGCTGCCAGATGAAACACTGAAAAAATGTTTTTCCAGCCAGAACGAATGTTAGCAGCCTGGGAATTCACCATCTGTGCAATACACCGTACAACCATGTCTCGAATAGTAGGAGACCTAAAGTAGGATAATAAACATTAATTTTTTAAACTGAATTACAGAATCCATTAGAATAGCATAATTCTCTAACGACTGATTTTACAGAAGCAATTTGAAACATTAATTGCAAAAGTTGATGCTTGTGATCCCAGGCAATTCAGTTAATTGTATGTTATTACCTGTTTCTCTTCATGATATGTTCAAATGGTCTTAGGAAGTCCTTCTGGAATCGGAAATTAGCAAGCTCTCCTTTTTCCAAGAACTTCATTGACAATTGCCTTAATGAGTCTACTGCAAAAATAGCTACATCTTCATTGGGATTGCAGCCAACCTGAGAATGTAGAACAGAAATGCAGAGTAAGCTTGCATCAGAATTCTTATGGATTCAGCACAAGTTGCCTTTATAGTTGATACCCGAGAACTAAGCAGTACTGGCAAACTAATGAAATAAACAGTAGTCAATTCCAGAAACCACACTGTTCATGCAATTCAATAATCCCTAACTAATTCCAGCAATTTTCTACATTAAATAACCTGGCATTTAAAACCTCCTAAAAATAAGCAAGCTGTCTAAGAAAGACTTCAACAGCTGTATTAAGAATCCATGTCAAACATTCATTTGAAAAGCAGTCAACTTAGACTTGAAAACAACCTTTTAAACCAAGCGCCATGAAACACCCCCAAAAATTACAACCCAAAACTAACAGCAGCCAGTTCTAGACTCAGGTCATGATAAATAACGTATGCTTTTGTTTTTATATTTATTATACTGTGTATCTCTGCCTTCTTGCAGGTCTTTCTGGCTTTACAATTTTTGTTGGTTTAAGCTCACAGAGAAGGACAGAAAAACCCACTACGATTCATGTAAGCACATGATTTTCCAACAAATCTGAAAACAAAATAATCTGTATCAATAACTGAAGGAGTATGCACTATAAGCATGAACAGGGATACCTTATTAAAATGATCTCCAATAACTTCCCAGATCCTAGACCACTGTAACCTTATCCGGCCCATGTTGTAATAAGAAATCTCAACTATCTTCTGCAGACTAAACATTCGAGGGTGGGTGGCAGACAGCAGCTCATCCATAGACACAGCACAAAGCCAGCGAACGAAATCCACTGTTAAATGACCACAGATTTAAATGCAGTATTTTTCCAAGGTTTAGTTTACAGGGGTGGGGAGAGGTAGGGAAGAGATGAAACCTACCAATAGCATTTCCATCCAACCTCGTAGATCCCGTAAATATTCTGTAAAGTGCAGTTAAAGACAATGGTTAAAATTTCTTAAGAAAAGCATCTGTTAAATGTATTCAAGCTTCCTTGCCTTGTTTTCCTTAACAATACATAGACAGTCTCTGATAACCTTTATTTATTAAAAAACAACTAGTAATTGTAAAGACATAGTGAGAAGACTGTCAGCTTTTATCATCCCTGATCCAAACACAGAACTCAAATGTCTCCAGAGTGCATAATATCCATTTGCCATGACAACTTGATATTGAAACACTTCCCATTATAAAGCAGGGAGGGACACTGCAAACCTAAACAGCTATTATGTGTCTGACATCAAGCTTCCAGTGCACTTGATGTGATTTTACTGCAAGACAACTTTTCATTGACAGACATCGATCTTGCTGCCTGTACTTCAACCATACAAATGTTTCTAAGCCTTCAAAATGATACCTCTTCATCAGTTTTGACAACCATTAAGAAAATTATATGTTCTGATTTCTTATATGCTGAGCAAGCAAGATCCATGAACACTTCAGTCTGATCACTACTATATGATATAAACAGGGAATGCTCATAATATGTATTCTGCCTAGCCAAATCCAGTTAAAATAAATGTGATTCATGGAATGGAAGACTGGAATAATAATTTTGGTCCTTTCAGACAACATCTACATAACCTAGAGGAAAGGAGGGAGTCAGTAATTACATTCAGGAGAAAAATGGTCTGACCATAATGCCCTCAGTACTAAGGCAAAATGAGATTTGTGATCTGTTACTATATACAGCAAATCAAGATTCAGCAGACACTACAGCAGACTTTATTCTGCAAGTCATCTGTAGTAATTTTTTTATCAGTAAAAAAGCTTCTGTGTTTTTGCTTCTGCCCCTTCTTGCAAAAACACCCATGATCCACAAAAAAAATCTGCCCCCTCCAACTGAAAAGCACTTCTCTATGGTAGTTTTAATGCAAGCTTTTTCCAAATAAATTAGTAAGGTCCTTTTTTTTAACACAGGGTATTCAAATACTGCTTAAAAAACTTCCGGGGGCAACAGTAAATTTAATACAGTACCTGTCTACAGCAACAACAACGCTTTGGGAGCTAGTTTCACCAATGGATTCCTGAATACTTGCTATCTGCTTCCAATCCACGTTTCCACCAACTACAGTGAAAAAAAAATAAATTGAAAAATGAGTAAGAAAGAATACAGAATGGGTTGGGAAGAAAGAAGAATAAAAGTTGTGCCACTACCAGTACAATTAAATATATTCTTAATTCACAAAAAAGTGAAGCACATTATGAATTTCCCTTGCATGAGCTGGCCATCTCAGTGAACAGTTGCATGTAGGTGTAAGTTGTAATTACCCTAATTACCTAATTATTACATCTCTATCCATGTGGAAACTATACTAGTCCACATTTGGAGCAACAGATACAAGCGAAAACAATAACACCCACAAGAGTCACCTTTTTTTCCTCCATTTTTCAGTGAACCTTTGGTAATCTTTCCACTTAGAACACACAACATATGACTGAGAATATAGCTTAGAGGAGAATTTTTCACACTTAATGAGCATCAAGTGAGTAAATCCATCCCAAAAGATTTTATTTCTTACCATTCAGAAAGAAGAGCTTCCACCAAAACTCCATCTTTATCTCATTAAGCTACATAATTACAGCAAAATTATCACCCAAAAATAGTGAAAAATATCTATAAATAAAAATAGCAATTATTTATTTTGGAGGCTGGAAACTGTAACCCACATCTGGGAAAGCTTATATGAAGAAACTGCTAACTTGGCTAAAAATTTCAGAATTTTTCTCACTGCAATCTCCAAACCTCCCCCTTGAACCACCATCAAAAAAAGAGCAGAAATCTTGCAGTCACTCTGGGTAATTCCACATACCCTGTATTCAGGGATTTTTTTATTTTTCAGCAATACAGAAAGAACAGAAGACTGGAAGAAGGCAAGTAGTTCAGTTCTCAGAGGTTTCCTGAGAGAAAAGCTCATGTTTCAGCCTGCCTCAGAGTCTTGATGTGCTCCATCTACACAGGGAGGTGGCTGGAGATGACTGTCTTTCAAATCTACATAACCTGACCTACCTGAAGTACTTTTCTAGGGCATTCATGGAGCTTTTTTGTACATACATATGTAACCTCATACTAATACCTCAGCAATTTATAAATACCACTGGGTTTAACCAAGGCTTCTCTTGTAAGCACACAAGCTGCCAGTGTCAATTAGCTTGAATCTTGGTAATGAATCAGCTAAGAAACATATCAGATGAGCAGCAGAATGTGAAGAGAATTTGAAGGGCTATTTCCAAGGAGTGAGAACCTTAACCAACTTTACCAGCTTACATGAGAATTCCTTGTGATTTTGTGCAGGACTTGCAATTCAAGGCCTGAAAACCTAAACAGACTTACACTCTAACAACTGTGAAATCTTTTACAATGAAACACAGGAGTCAGTTATGGAACTCTGCTTTACAAAAATGGGATTCCTCAGATTCCCACTGTCCAAAGGGGATTTCTGGTTATCCAGGAAGTACACTTTGGCTATGACCTACCTACAGCAGCACGTTTTGTCTTCCAGCTTTGAACAGAAACTGACATAGAAGAAATGTCAATTTCACAATTACAACTCCAAGTAAGGCAACATTCCTACCAAAGGAACAATAGACTGGATGCTTATTCATTTACTTTTACAACCCCCATGCTTGTGACGTTTTGAATTTCCAAGTACAGAAAAAAAAAAAAGCCACAACAGGAAGGTAATACAAGAGATGAAGACATTTGAATGCAGATGCCTGAACAGCTACACCTCAATCCTTGCTGAAGCAGTAAAATGAGCAAAGAAGCCTTTTGGTCTGGTTTTGTTGATCTCTGTTATTTCAAAATACACATTAACTTTAGCAAGAAGAGTTAGTGCTGCTGCTTATCCACATCTGATTTTCCAAGTAGGTCTGAAAGATGGAGCTTCTGTGCCACCAGACTGTAACTTCACTCTAAACAACTATTTTCCTGTAAAATATGTGTCCATGTATATGGACAAACACACTATGTGTTCTTCACAGGAATTTAGGTTGACAGAAAGCTTGCTTGAAACCCATGGTTCCAAAGCATACTTTGGAGTAATCATAGGAAATTAAACTATCTACAAAAAAAGATTTATGGAAAGAAGTGAAATAAATAAAACAGTTGAGAAAATGTTCTAACAGCTCCTTAGTGCAAGAAAACCAAGTCAAGTATTTTCCCATAAAATTGAAGCAACATTATTGAAACAAAACAAAAATAAAGAAGAAAATGGCAAAGTTTCCATATGTAATAAGCACTGTAATAAGCATTCCAGAAATTCAATTCAGATAAAACCATTTTATGCATTTGGGCATAAACTATTTTCCCTAGAAATGCAGCTGACAGCAGCAGAAGGTCTTTATGAGCTGGACCTATACCAATGACTGGCAAGTATGATTTAGGATTTATGATTCAGGTGTCTACCTGAATACTGTTTACATTCTTGGGTTATGAGGACTTAAAACCTTTAAAGGCCAGTCACTGCAGCGTAGAGAAAGTGCCAGCATTTGGAAGTAGCCAAGCTGCTCACGTTATCAGGGAACACCAAACTGAAGGATGCATATTGGAAGGGCAGGAAGAAGCTCAGTGTATGAGATGCTGGCAGACTCAATGATTTCCAGACCTAGGTTTTCCCTTCATCAAGGCTTGGCAAGATGAGGGGAGTACAGAGAGGCAGGCCAAAGGTGAGCAGAAGGGAAAGAAAAGGAATGACTATAGAAGAAGAAAAACTGTCTGAGGAGAACACAAAGCTGGATGATTAAGACTAGTTTGGAGGTTAAGATCAGGGAAAATAGAAAATATCATTACTTTAAAAAAAAGTTACACAAAAAACTGAGGGAAGACAAAGCTTTTGTTTGGCTGTGGGTGAAGTTCAAAAGGCAGAAGATACTGAGCATCACACTATAACTGAAACTTTCTCAGAATCAAAAAGACTTGTGTATACACTTTGATGCTTCCAGAGTTTTTAAATACCTTACACCTGTATATTTCTAACTGTGATATTTAAAACAAACAAATAAACAAAACCCTCAACCTTCTAAAGATAAATTTAAGGTAAGTCTTATACTTTTCTAGGGAGATAAGAAACATCATCTTTTTTTGCAGTATATTTTGGTGTTTAAGCCTAAAAATGGCACTTACTCAGTACTGAAATAACCAGAATAGGAATGGAATTTCAGAATTTAAGCTAAATTAATCTCCCACTTGGTTTGAAGTCTGTGTATTTCTCCCAAAGCTCCACAATAGATGCTTAACCTACACATACTGACTCGCTTGCTTGGTAAAATACTTGGCACACTGATGTTGCAATATTATTAAATCTGGTCATACCATCTGCAATCCACTCTTAGTTGGAAAGCTGTATTTTAATGGAAGTGAATAATATATATAATCGTCTTACATTTTCCACCCTAGCAATAATAACAGAGCAAGCAAAATATTCCAGAAATTGGAATAAGTCTATTTCAAAGCGTAAGTTTTACGAGGACTACTTCATAGTCTTTTGTCAGAACCTCACATAAAAACACAGAACAAATTTAAATAGTTCTCTGAACAAAACCAGCTAAATGAAATACTTCATATCTGCATTACTTACCCAGTCCCAGCCCCACAAATTCATCGGGTGCCTGATCTTTTGTTCCAGTAAAAGAACCTTCCCTGCCACGCACTGTCCCTGAGATGTAGCGAGGTTTTACTCCAGTTCCTATTAACTGTGCCAGTTCAAGTTGACTGATGCATTTCAGAATCTATTCCAGAGAATAAAGAAGTTGTTTACCAACAAAAAGCAGTTTGAAACAGTAAAAAACAAGTAAAGATCATTAGAAGAAAAATTCTAAACACTTGAAGTCGGAAAAATCTGTTCTTTTGTCTAAAATTAATATTAATTTAAATAGTACTGGATTCATCTCTCAGTTTTATTTCTCACTTAGACATGTTTTGCTACTTTAATTGGCTGCATAATGTATGCAACAAAAAGAATACATGCAGCACTTATCTAAACCCCACTGTGTTTATGCATAAACAAGTACAGTAATGCATTGAAAACCAGTGAACATGCTTTCTTACAGTTCAAGTACAAATGACTTGTACCTCATGCCAGGAATTTCCTAAATAGTTTCCATCTGTATGAGCCACCGTGATGAGAGTTTTAATGGTGTCAATATTCTTCTGCTTCATTTCAGTAATACCAGAACTCACTGTAAGCAATGTAAATCTTGCTAATGCTTGAACATAGGCATCTCTTTCGAGCTACAAAAGGGAGGGAAAGAAACAAAAGTCTCATAAATGTTTTTGCCATTTCTTGTTCTTAGTAAAATGTGTGATTTCATCAACTATACCATTTATCTTTCTCTTCCTAGAACTGAATTTCAAATTCCTAGTGAAAATATCTCAAGTTCTTCCCCAGTAAGAACGTGTCTGTGGGATGAAATCAGGCTCCTTCTATCCAGGAACATGAAGTGTAATGCCTGACAGCATAGAACACGTAAGTTGTGTTTAAGTTTCTGGTTTGGTCTTTTTTGGGGAAAACAGGATGCTGTTTCAGAAGAAATGTTGCTACTTAGCTAAGTTTTCAATATTCTTGTACTATACTCAGACCTACTCTGAAAATGTTGTCTTTAGCAGTGTCACTGAAGTTTTAGCTTTTTTTGTCAACAAAATCTAAAAAATGTATCTAAAAGGCACGTTATGCCAATTCTATGGAACTGGTCAAAGTTATTTGATTTAATCTGCATCATTTGGAGCACCTCAGAAGCTTCTGAAGCAAGTGTCATGGGTAAACAGCAAGTGACCATAATCTAGACACATCTCACAAAAGAAAATTCTACTCAGTTACCCAATTTTTATGTGTATGGTATCTATAAGCAACAAAAGGAACTCCTTAGATTTCACACAAACCAATTACAATGGTAAAAAAGGGGATTACACTTGAGTCCACAAGTGCATTTTATTCTCCTGTTATGTATAAACTGAAGGCTGTAAAGTGAAATGGTAGTACACCAGATAAACAAATGACAATTATGAAATACATGTAACTGGATATTAATATATCCAATATTAATATATTGGATATTTAGAGCTATTTTTAAGTTAAGAAATCATTGAGCACAGAAAACAACAAAAGACAGAATACAAAAAAAACCAAACCCAGGAAGAATGGGATTCCACAGAGAAAATGCTAACATCACAACAGTGGGCTATGGTAGAAGGGACAGATTTACCCCTGAGCCACTGACCACAGTATAGCTGCCACATTCAAATCCAACCATTACTGCAGAGTATGCTGGCAAAGGCATAGAAAATGATGTAGAAGCACAGAAAAATGAAGTCTCAAAGAAAGTGTACTAAGCAATGAAGCTTTAGAGTCTACAAACCGCACACCTTCTGTAAAAACAAAATGTTTTCAGTCCTACTCATTTCACACAGGTATTCCCCCCTTCCCATTTTTCTAAGCCAGCAAAGTAGAAGATGAACAACTAAGCAATGTGTCTATCACCCAGAAGATTTAAACCTGATGATATAAGCAGATTAAGTACATCCTTTTGATGCATATCTTGTCTCAGATGCTTAAAGACAGAAGTCAGACTGTGTGACAAGTCTAAGATTAAAAGCGTAAGTTATAAAACCAGAATCTGTACTTGAGGTTTTAGAGGTGAACATGCATAACTTAAACTATATTGTGTATGTTGGAAATTTTCTTAAAATTAAAGGCATCCAGGTCTCTCCATTATCTCTCAAGGTGTGTAAACAAATGTTAACTCTTAATAAATACCAATCTTAATTTCTCTACATTTACATAATGAAAATTGAGAAGCTGCCATCACTGGTTATGCACAAGAGGAAAACCTTCATTCCAACAGAAAAGATCTTTAAATCAGCTCAAGTACAGATGTGCCAGTCTCCTTCAAACCACCACAGCTATCTGGTGTCTGCAGTCAGACAATATCCCATCTAACCAAGACCTTGTGAGTTGGAATCATCCTGTAATACTGAAACCACCAACAAACCAGTAGTGTTTTTAATGATATCAACAAAACAGAATTTCCATAGAAAACCAAGAACTAATAACGCTTATACTGAAAATGCAAAAGCAATGCTTCCCATTTTCTGAAATTTAAAAATTTGGTTTTGGAACACCACCAGCTCATGTCCCAAGCCAATATAAGGGTACAATTGAACCATAGAGATCTTAGAGCAAACATGTCCTTGCCCTCCCCACGCAAGGGTGACCACTGCAGGACTGGGAGCTGAACTCTGCAGCTGCTGGAACTGGTATTGGTACCAGTTCCACTTTTGCAGCTTAGAAACAAAAGTAACTGGAGTGTGTTTCACTGAACATCTGCAGGCTCCAGGGAAGGCTTTGTTAATCAAATTTTAAAGTCTGTTTAACTCAGAACAGGTCGGGCAGAAATTAGGTGGAAAAACACAGGAAAGAAACCTCCCATGATCTCAAACAGGCTTTTTAAAGCAGCTCTATCACAGGTCCCAGAGTGCCTTTCCACATTAGTGGTAGAAATTTATCTAACTTGGCCAATACAAGTGCAAGGGGAGAAGGAAGGAAAGCATTCCCTATTGCATCATAGTTCAACATCTTCTATTTAGTCTTATACAGTTGGTTTTTGGGTTGGTGTGTGTTCTCTTGGTAAGCATTTTCAACATACACATGAAATAACGCCAAACGTAAGGATTTTGCTTGCCCCTCTCTTCAGCTTTCTCTATAATGGACTTATGGCAGACCACTACTCCATTTATTAACTAATACTCTACAATAACATAACTGTACCTTCCCTACCAATAGTTTCTGAATAGAAAAACAGAAGCCAAAAAAAGGCCAAGTTTAATCACCATTGCCTTGTGGAGCCAGTGAGTCTGGCATTCTTGGCATTGCACTTAATGCAAGATCCATTAATTCATTACATCAGGAATGCCATTTCCAGTGCCATAACTGTTAAAAGGATATCCATTTATAGACATCTCGGATTAGTATAATCTCTCTGAAGTTGAGAACAGGATTTCAAATACAGTTCAGAGAGATACTATTTTACAGGACAGAGACTCATTTTATAAAACAACACAACACATCTAAATAGCTTAGTAAGGATAGAAATAAAATACTTTGACGTAAAAGTAGTCAATTTCTAGGGAAACAAACATTCAGTGCAGAGGCATGGAAGTACTTACCACAAAACAGCAGGAAAAATAAAGGTCACTTCATTTACACTTCCAGTCAAATATCAGATGAAACAGCAATGTCAGAAGCAGGCAGCCTCTAGGTATTGCAGTGCACAGCTTCAGCAGCAAGGACCCTTAGAACCCCACTAACGTTTTGCTGGTACATAAATCAAAGTATTGTCTCAATCTTACATTTTTTACCTGAATGTTGAAAATGCAAGCAATCCGGATTGCACATCGTATACCCTCCAGGCAAAGAGAGGCAACTTCGGTGTCATCACAGTCCTGCAGACCCACACTGAAGGCAGCCAGGAAAGGTGTCCATGCCAACTGGAATGTATGCAAAGTAAGGGTTATATTAGCAATTGTTGGTACCTGAAGGGAATGTTATAGTCCCACCATCTTGCTGAAGTGCAAATTCCATTCTTAACTTACATAATCAGACTTGAAGCTGTCTTTGGACAAAAAGGAAACAGAATATACAGACATGAGACACATAATAGTATAAACTGTGGTTAGAAGAGACATGAGACAGAATGGGCAGAAGTAATGCAGAGTGGAGCTCCCCTCAAAAACACCCGTCCTCTCCCTCAGCAACAAACACACAGCCATCTTCAGACAGTTGTAAAAACCAATCCCTAAAGCTTTGTCAATTAGATGTCTGTTTTAGCATTCCCAGGATGACTTTTGTCTTTGCACACTGAAAAAGAGAGAAAACACTTGCTGTAGAAACCAACACACCAGATAACACATTTATGATGAAAAGTACATACTTAAGTAACACTAGCTTGTTCTGGTAACACCAGAAAGAAAAAAAAGAGGGTAGTGAAAATAAGGCAAACCTTATTAATCACACTAAAATTATGGTAAGCCAACAACAAGAATATCCAGGACGTGACTTTTTCCTTATCTCTCTATTACTAATTTTGCTGCCCTTAGACCTCCATCTTTTTGTACCTAAGCCACTACTGATGTTTCCCATTCCTCTTGCCTTAGGTGGCACTGAGGATGTAATATATGCAACTAAAATTACTGCAAGAGAGTCTACACAGTCCCTTCCTTGTGGTCAAGGCTCCCTCTCCCAAAGGCAGAAAGAACCATCAGAAGATGCAGAGGATCCTGCAGTAACTACATGGGGTTATGGAGAGGAAACACCATGGAATCCAGAATGATTTTAGAAATAGTTTTACCTGAAGTCACCCCAGATGAAATACAGAGTCAATGGGTACAGCAAGGAACAACAGATTTCACACTAAATTACGTAATAAAATGATGCACCACAGAGCTTTGGTTTCATTTAAGCCAGGAACTCCAAAAGCACTACCTTCAAAAAGCATTTAATGCTTAAACGTACTTAAGTGTAACTGTGGAACAGTATTAAAGGCAGTGGATGAATTCAGATTCAGGATTTAATTCTCTATTGTATCACCTTTAAAGGTCCCTTCCAACCGGAACTATTGTATGATTTTATGTTCAGAAACCTGTTTTTTCCCACTGCCTTCCTAATTTTCACTGCTATTGAAACCAAAACTAATATTAAAAAATCACAAAACAATAATTTCTTAAAAACCATCTAATGGTCTGTATACTGTGCCTTGTAACTGGATGTATGCTGTTACTTGCAGGCTGTTTTGTTATTACAGGTGAAAATCACGCCTCAAAACCAGACAATCAATTCTGGGCTGCTTAGATGAGTGCATAAAGTGATTTTTTGCTGTTTTAAAAATTTAGCCAATTTATTTGTAAACACAGTTACAATGATCAATTTTATGTGGCCATCAATGGGTGGGATAGCCAGAAATATGTAAATTTTTGCTGAAAACGTAAGTCTAAATAAAAAAATGTGGAATTATGTGTTCAAATTCCACAGCTCTCACTTGTTATTGAGAAGAGGGCCCACTGTTCAATACATCATACTACTGTCCTCAGTACTTTAGTGAGTTCATGAACATCCTCAAGTAACTTCAAGTAACAACTCCTAATTTTTGCACCTTCACGAAACATGTTTAAGGTGTTAATTTAACCAGGGTGCTTCATATTTTGCTCCTTTGAAAATGAACTTTGGAAATACACTTTTCAGATAGTAAAGGGAAGGAAGTATTAGGGCTGGTATCTTGAAGGAAACCACACTATGAATTTTACACATGCCTGCATGTGAATTATTTAATTTCAGCCTTCAGGAAGTCAGCAGAGAGAAAGTATAGTACATCTCTGCTATGTGACACCTTGAAAATACATTTTTAACAAGGTCTGTGCTTAGTGTTCCTCTGTACAAATCAAATACTATGACAGTTTTTTTAATAGTGTGACAAGGAACTCATAATTTTGCCTCATAAACAGCGATCTTACAGCGAGATCCTCAGTGTGCCCGGGTGGCCAAGAAGGCCAAAGGCATCCTGGCTTGTGCCAGCAAATGTGGCCAGCAGGACCAGGGCAGTGCTCTGTACTCAGCACTGGTGAAGCCTCACTTGGAATCCTGTGTTCAGTTCTGGGCCCTCACTGCAAGGTGAGGTGCTGGAGTGAGTCCAGAGAAGGATAATGGAGCTGGTGAAAGAGGGGGGAGCTGGTCTCTTCTCCCAGGTAACAAGGGAAAGAATGAGAGCAAGTGGCCTCAAGTCGCACCAGGAGAGCTTTAGATTGAATATTAGGAAAAACTCCTTCAGAGATGCAGTTGACAAAAGCTGGAACAAGCTGCCCAAGGAAATAGTGCAGGCACCAACCCTGAAGCATTTAACAGACATGGAGATGTGGCACTTCAGGTCATGGTTTAGTGGTGGACTTGGCAGCACTGGGTGAACAGCAGGGCTCAAAGCTTTTAAGAGTCTATTTCAATCTAAATGTTTCTGTGATTCTTGGGCCTGGAGCTCCACCTAACCTCACAGAACATCCTTCCAGGGAACCATCTGTTTATTTAGTGGTCTGAGACTTTACTTCCCTGGAGCAGTTCACAAAGGGGTCATGTGAGGACTATGACTTGAACAAGGGCACGAAGGAGAGTGCTGTAAAGCCATAACAATTTATCTCAATGGCAGATGACTGCTGTGAGTGAGGTTATGCCAGAGACCACATCCAAGAGCACACTGAGGCACTTCACACTACTGAACATACTCTATCTATGAATCTGAATCACTGCTATGGAAAAGGCATTTGGGATGCAGACAGCTTTGCACTTGCACAGTAGCAGACAGGTGTTTGGACTAATAGTTACAATAACATTAAGTATAATAATAACAGGTCCAGCTTCCTCCTGGTCCTTCTACACTGGACCAGAGTCCTAGCTTTCTAAAGTATTAATTTGCAACAGACAACATTAGATAAAGGGTTTTCCTGATAATTGCTCCATTGCCTTAAGATGCTTCTATCAGCACAAACTTCTTAAATTCCAGGGTAAATGAAACTACATTAGAAGGCTCAAAATCCTCTCATTCCTGCAACAGTTAAGTAACTCACAAAATGAGCAGAACACAGCATATGCAAATCCTTAGTATTTCCAATAAATCCCGTCAGTCAGCATTCTGCATAAAAAACCTGTGATATTCTACATGATAATCTAAACATGTATCTCACCTTAAACATAGGTCTCACATGCTCCAGGTGTGTTGCACTAGTAAAAGGGGCTTGAACGTGGCTCACTGCCTCCATAAGAGCTTTAGCTGTTTTAGCCATTTGTTCCATTTCCAAGTTATATAGGAGTCTTCTCTGCTTCTCACTAGCAACACCTGCAAATACATTTTTTCTCTCATTTGTGCCTCTTTAGCAATGGTGTCTTTAGCAATATAATAATTTCATGTTTTTCATTAAGTACAATACTCAGATACACTTTTGTATTATCTTTACTTTCTGAAATTATCATACCAGCCTTCTCATATTTCTTTGGATACAGATAAAATTGAACTTAAGGCAATCTTGTGTTTGAAATGTAAGCTATTTTTAAACCTTTATAGAATTTTAAGATTTGAACAACACAGATTTCTTCTCCATCACCTCAACTGACAGCATAAATATCACACCCACAAAACTAAATTCAAATTGAAGAGACATTTCATAGGAATCCATCAGCAGAGAAAATAACAATAAAAATAACTGGACACACTTTTTCAGTGCCAGAACTACATTAAACTTTTCCAGTTTCATAACAGAACCTCCATCTCATTAAGACAGTAAAATCCAAGTAGCATGTAGTAATCATCTTCTTAAAAATTACAATAAAACACTATGTTAAGTGAATGAATACTGAAAACAAAGAGTATTTCTTTTTTTCCAGATGCAATTTTCCTGCAAGAAATCCGTTCATAAGGCTAAGCTAGGACTTAAATTATACAAATATATTGGGAAAAAGTTAAGTCTCTCTCAATGCTCTCTGTAGAAAAGCTAGAATGAGTAACATCTCAATCCTCACACTGTGCAAAACACAGTTTTTCTGGTATCTGAGAGAGGAAAAGTTTATTAATAAAGTGCACAAATTAGGACCCTAAGAATCAAATATTGCAAAATATTTTAAGACAGACTGGTTATTGCAGGAAATCCCAACAGTTACTTAAGAAATAGAAGACACACACTGTGTGTGTGCTCTGCTCTGTACCTACTGGCAACCATGTAACTTCACAGAGCCCTTCAATTTCCCTGTGTTGCTACTCAACAGCAAAACCTGCCTCCTTCACAGTCAATGCACTGATAGCCAGAAATTCAGATACAAAGGGAGGTGAAAATAAGCAGTTGTATTTAATGCAGATTTGAAGTCAGCATCATGAATTTATGTTAAAAAGAAAAGGATATGAAATTAGAAGCTAGGACCCACTGTGAATTAAGTGAGTGGTTTTTGCTTCATTCAACTTGTTTTAAAAAGGAGAACTTCACGAAACTGAAGAGCCAACCCTTAAAGAAAGCTAACAATGCCACTACTTACTTTGTTTACTGGACTTTGTGGGTATTGTTAATTCTTTTGTTTCTTTCATTGAAATCTTCTTTCCAGCTATTTCATTATAAATAGCAGACAAATATTCTTCAGGGAGATCTTTACTGTCATTGATGCCTCTGTTCATTTTAATATACTGTTCTTTTGTCATTTTATTCTTAACCTGAAATGCAGAAAGTAGCTGTAAATATCAACAAATGAGGCAAGCTCATCAGTTACAATGTTCCCTATAAAACTGCCCAGCCCACGAAATGTTACCATCAAGGATAAACCTGCTGATTCACAAGACATTTTAAAGTATTCAACACATCCGAGACTACACTGTCAAAACTACAACACACCACAAAGCCATGAGGACATTCCAACACCTGAACATTTGATAGGAGAAACCTACCTTATAAAAATGGTTAACCAAAAAAATTTCAAAACCTCAACACTCATGAAACAATACTGCTACTTAAAAACTGCACAAATGTAACAGCATCTTACTTCTTACACACATACTGGTGTTTAATTGGACATCAAGCTTTTACAACTACATTGTCACAAAGCCTGAAAGTAACATGCCTATGAATTACACAGACATTTATTCCAGCAACATACCTGTGGACTGTGAAGATCTGTTGTCAACATGATAATTGAGTAAGCTAAAACATATGCAGTATCTGCACTAGCAAAAAGAGTTTGCCTGAAGGCAAAAAGGAGAGAAAGAACAGCAAATTTAATTAATTAGGATTAGTTACTAATTACTCAGCTTTCCAAAGTTCTGAAGAAGAAGTGTATCTCACCCTTGGTTACATTCTAAGTATCTAGCAGCAAATTTCTCCATTAAGCGATCGATTTTTTGAGCTTCTCCTGGCAGGCGAAATCCCTCTAGGAACATGCGCAGAGCTGAAACGAAATCCTTCCCCGAAAAGTCATGCTGGTCTACATATGCATACATGACTTCTTTGTTAAATTTATCATTGTCTCCCAGGAACTCCCCAACCTGAGTCTAAAATGAGAAGAGAAAAGACAAACTAGTGTATTTATATTTGAAACATAACTATAAATAACAACAACAGGGTCAAATGTCTTACAAAAAGAGAGCATGTATTGCAGTTAACTGAGACATAATCCAGCTTTTCCTCTATTGTACAGAGTGAAGTATTTTGGCCATATAATCCATCATAATGCTCCTATGTATGTCCCTACATTCTTCCTTCTCTGCTTTTACTCACATGCCGTTTTTTCATAAGATGAATTCCACACGTGTACTAGACAAAGTTAATATTACTGATTGTTCTCTGCTACAATGGTTTTTGTAGTTAAGGAACTTATTATAGGAATGAAAAACTTTCTAAACTCAACTTTTTCTCCTAGAGTACTGATCTCAAACAGATGTAAGGGATGCTCAAATAAAAACAGCTGGTACTCAAATACATCTGAGTTGATCACTGTCAACACAACAGAACAGTAAAAAAGAGCGTGCATTCAGATAAAGATGCCTGTATATATAAACTGAGGTTAAAAAAATGTTTTGATGTCTGATTCTAAGCATTAATACTGAAATTTGAGACTTCAGCCATAGTTGCAAGCATAGGCACCAATGGGTGTGGCTTTTATGCACAATGGTGAGAACTGCTGTTTCAGAAAGTCAGGTTTCTGATGACAATACTAGCATGAGATATTCCCACCCAGGTATTGCAGGACCCTTACAAGTCCAGCAACAGCTGCTAGCTGTAAATAAAATCAAAGAACTAATCTCAACTAACTAACTTTCCTCTGGGGGCACAAAAAAGTGCTTTTAATGTTGTTGTACCACATTATTATTTTTGCCATCTCTGAAGCACAGATACTTCTGACAGTTCCCTACTAAAGTATACAGGACTTACTAAGTTGCTTCAAGCTGTACCAGCAACTAAGTATGAGTTTTGAGTCAGCTCAAGTAGGTGAGTCTCTTGCTTTATAGCTTGCTGAACTGCAGGATGCATAGAGCACAGGGCAGAGCTCTACTGCACTCTCCAACTCAAATTCCTTGAACTTACAAATTTTAGGAGAGGGAAGTGTCTCTTTCTTCATTCCACAATAATGTGTTATACACTAGACACTATCAACAGATTTGCAATTAGTATAAACACATCAGCATGAGTACAGACAACCATCAGGAAAACAGTTTTCTTACTGAATCTAATCTTTCCTCTTGATGCAAGAATTGAGCAATATCTTCAGGGGTAGTGCCAAGCATTCCTTGCTCTTGCAGGTACTGAATCCCTCTCTTTGGTTTCTTGTTGAATCTGTACAATTAAGAGCAGGATGAAATGAGAGTTAACCCTTTTATTCATGCATAAAGCTATACCAGCTTAAGTAAAAAAATCAGAAATTTCAGATGAGATGCTGAAAAATCTATATACTAAGCATCTTTCCTTTATCAAGCTCTACATTAGATAAGAATGAGCCATTCCCATTTAACTCCACCACTCATGAAGAAAAAAAAATTCCACAAAGACAGCAAAATCTTGAAAAGAACAATTATGTTGGTGATTTTTATCTTCATCTGTATGAAACAAATCCATTAGTTGCCTGTAAAAATCACACACACAGAATCACTAGATTGGAAGAGATCTTCAAGATCATTGAGACCAACCCAGCCCTAACAACTCAACTAAACCATGGCACTGAGTGCCACATCCAGTCTTTTTTTGAACACATCCAGGGATGGTGACTCCACCACCTCCCTGGGCAGACCATGCCAGTACATTATCACTCTTTCAGTAAAAAACTTTTTCCTAATATCCAATCTGTATTTCCCTTGGCACAGCCTAAGACTGTGTCCTCTCGTTCTGTCAGTTGCTGCCTGGACAAAGAGACCAACCCCCACCTGACTACAACCTCCTTTCAGGGAGTTGGAGAGTGGTAAGGTCACCTCTGAGTCTCCTTTCCTCCAGGCTAAACAACCCCAGCTCCCTCAGTGGTTCCTCACGGGGTTTGTGTCCCAAGCCTCTCACCAGCCTCGTTGCCTCCTCTGGATGCGCTCAAGTGTCTCAAGGTCCTTCCTAACCTGAGGGGCCAGAACTGGACACAGCACTCCAGGTGTGGCCTCACCAGCGCCAGGTACAGGGGAAGAATGACCTTCCTGCTCCTGCTGGCCACACCATTCCTGATCCAGGCCAGGATGCCCTTGGCCTTCTTGGCCACCTGGGCACACTGCTGGCTCACGTTCAGCTGCTGTCACCAGCACCCCCAGGTCCCTTTCTGCCTGGGCACTGTCCAGCCACACCATCCCCAGCCAAAAAACACTGCAGGGGGTTATTGTGGCCAAAATGCAGAACTCAGCACTTGGACTTATTAAACTGCATCTTACTGGACTCTGCCCATCCCTCCAACCATTCCAGGTCTCTCTGCAGAGCCCTCCCACCTTCCAACAGATTGACACATGCTCCCAACTTAGTGTCATCTGCAAATTTACTGATGAAAGACTCAAATGCCCTCATCCATGTTGTCAATAAAAATATTGAACAGAACTGGCCCAGCACAGGCCCCTGAGGGACCCCCACTGGTGACTGGTTGCCACCTGGATGCAGCACTGTTCACCACCGCTCTGGGCCCGGCCATCCAGCCAGTTCCTAACCCAGCAAACAGTGCTCCTGTCCAAGCCGTGGGCTGATGGATTTTCCAGGAGTATTCTGGGGAGACAGTGTCAAAGGCCTTGCTGAAGTCCAAATAGACAACTTCTACAGCCTTTCCTGCATCCACCAGGCGAGTCACTTGATCATTAAAAGAGACCAGGTTGGTCAAAGACGACCTAACCCTCCTAAACCCGTGCTGGCTGGGTCTGATACCCTGGCCATCCTGTAGGTGCTGCGTGATGACACCCAGTATAGACAGTTCCATCACCTTACTGGGTACTGAGGTCAGGCTAACTGGCCTATAATTACCAGGATCCTCCTTCCCACCCTTCTTGTGAGCCAGGACTGTTGGCAAATGATGGAGAGTGGCTCCACAAACTCATCTGCCAGCTCCCCTCACCACCCTGGGAAGGATCCCATCTGGGCCCCTGGACTGATAAACATCCAAGTGGCTCAAAATGGAAACATACAAAACACAGAACCAGGAAACTGAAAGAAACCCAAGCCCTACAAGACTAAGGCATATTTGTGCAGGGTCCAAGAACTATATGACAGGAAACTTTCATTTTTGCATAAAACTGACCTCACTGAGGAGATTAAGGTGATGAAGATGAAATCATATGGAAGATTCACGTCAGACTGCACTGAGAAATTACACTGTCCTTCAGTTCCAATTATGACAAGTTAATTAATCCTAAGGACTCATCAGCATAAGCATATAGGCAATTTCACCAGAAACATGTATATTAAAACGGGTCATATTTAAATGATCACGAGTTCAATGTTCTTTTTATCCAAATATAAAAATCTTATTTTTAGACAAGCAGGTCTGGAGAAAAAAGAACAAACATTCAGAGCACTCATCTTCTAGCTGTGAGGAATTAGGTTAACACAAAACACTGTTGACAGGCTCCAAAGGGGACACCATTCAGCACTCTTTCAACCAGAGGAAGTGCTGTTACATCCAGAGTTTTTTTTCCTAACACAAGATGA
Source organism: Trochalopteron elliotii (assembly GCA_024734555.1). Taxonomy (NCBI): domain Eukaryota; kingdom Metazoa; phylum Chordata; class Aves; order Passeriformes; family Leiothrichidae; genus Trochalopteron; species Trochalopteron elliotii. The sequence continues at coordinate 4,781,848 of JANPWX010000024.1, read as the reverse complement.
GTATCTATGAGGAGAAGGAAGAAAAACCCAGGAATCTTCATAGCTCCAAAAGAATCCACCCTCCCATGGGTGATAAAAGGGCACTCACAAGTCAATTCCTTGTTCTATTATTTCCTTTTGCTGCTTTAGGACTTCAAACTGCTCTGGGTTGTCAGTGCCAGACATCTGTGTGCTGTAACTGCCAATTCCTGATGAAGCAGTAGAATCCAAAGAATTTAAGCTTCCATATCTATTAATTGTCTCAGGGTGCTTGGTTTCACTGCTGTCCTGTTCTGTGGGTTTTTCTTGGCCTATAAATTGGAAAGGGTTACATATCTCCAAAATACATACAGTGAAAAGAAATAAATATCACACGTCAAATCCTAAAACTCAGGGTTATCTTCAATCACGTATTTATTTTATTTATATATATCCTGCTTTTATTTTGGTTGGGAAAGTAAATAATAATTAAAAGATCACTACAACATATCAATAAGAAGTCTTTCAGTTCATCACATACTGAAATTTAAATCTTAAATTAATACTATAATTTCAGGTACTTGGGAAAAAAAACCCCAACACCTCAGAAAACCAACTACAGCTTTTACATTCTATTTTCAAATCCAGTGATGCTTTTAACCCGGAGCAACTTTTCTAAGTTTTTGAAACAGAGTGTCTAAAAGAATTTAGGCATGCCAAGGAGCTGGTGCTCTCAGTTCATAGAGACAGCCATGCTAACCTCTCCTAGAAAGTTTACTACTTCACCTACCAAGTGCTTAATCTGAAAATTCCAGCATAACCTTAGGTTGGATGAAAACAAGATTAAAACAAGTAATTATTTAGTTACTTCATGGCTTACAACATTCAAACTTCTACAGCTATAAAATGCATAAGTAAATATTCAGTAAATTAGTAATTTTTAAAGCAATCGATAAATAAGGAAAAATTACTCTCTATTCAGCTTGCTTTAGCAGTTATTTAATCAATATGAAATTATACAAAATTAGAGGAGTTTCAAAGAAAGTTTTGAGACACTTTTAAAATCAGAAATACACAAAATAACAGAATTTAGATTTACACAATTAGGAAAAGACAACTAAGACAACTTGATTAAATGACTCCAAACTTACCAATGTTTCTACCAAAGAAAAAATAGTCTGGACATTAACAGCATCAAAGTACTGGAAGAACACACTCAAATCCTGCAGCACCTCATTACTAAAGCCAGAAGAAGCCCATCATATGTCTTACCAAGGGTTGTCTGGGAATTGGGATTTACATATTGATCCTTACTCCACTCCACCATGCATTTCAAGATTGATACTAAGCATTCCAATCCTTTTTTCCTCAAACTTAATTCCTAGAAAAGATTTCATAAGCAATTAATTAGTGGACTGAAGAGTTTAGTCTCAACCTATCATGCCAAGAAACATGAGACTTCATAAAGTTTGGTGCAATTTTTACCTGAACATTGGACATGCCAAGTTCTTGGCTACCCCTTCCTTGAGCAATCTTTGATAAGTCATTAACCAGCCTTTCAAATATATTTGCTGCATTTAAATCACAATCATAGTTCACGTAGATGTCCACCACACTCTGAGCATCTATAAATAAAGTGACATTGTCAACCTTGGAAGAAAAACCAGGTGTAATGAAAGACAACTATAGTTTTACTCTTTAAGATAAAAAATAAAATCTAGAACACAACAGTCCTTAATACCTGCACATATCCTTGTCAGCGTTTGTATAACCATCCACTTATGATCAAATGAGCTAGTAGAAGTTTCCAAGATATACAGGAAAATTTCTTTGAAGAAAACCTAAAAAATATTCCAAGAAGAGGGAGAAAAAAAAATCTATTACAAAACCAGTCACTAACTTTGATGGTCAAAATTCTGACATAATTCTGAAAGCAGCACTTTAGAAGTACAGGAAATAATGAAAAGGCAAAAAAAAAAAGGAGGAAAGGAAGAAATACAACTTACAACTGATACATGCAAATTAGGAATTTGAATTATTTACTCATGTGCTTCTGCAGTGTTCTCCAGGTTTATTTTCTGAGCATTGAAAAGCAGAAGAATTGGGAATAATGTCAAATCCTGAAGGACAATTCAGTCCAACAAGCCTAAAGTGCTGTTAAGAGTTCATTTGGGATTTTGAAAGAAGAGGTATCGCCTCATGACAAAAATACTTTATCTACAACATGATGACATTATGCCACAAACATAACAAACAGCTACTTATGCAAATTTGAAGCACTGGACCTTCATTAGAAGGGAAACATTTTGACACAAAAGAATCACTCTACAATATTACATTATTATTGGAAGAAGGGTACTGGTGTAAGGCACAGCAAGTAGCAACTCCATTAACAGCAAAGCCACTCTTCACTAGAATACAGATAAGTTTGCCCAAAATCATTTTAGTACAGATGCTGTTATTTAGAACAGGAACTATTTTACCCCCTCCCGATCAGTTCCCCACCAGATCCATCAGCACCATAGGTTGACTAATTCAGCCAAGCTTGTGCAGCAGCTAAACTAAGGCTTCTTCCCACTTCTTCCCTGAGCAGTGGCAACTGTAACAGCACCTGAACTCAAAACTGAACTGCTACAGGGTATTACATCACCTTTCTGAACTTCTGAGAGCTCAGCTCCTCACAGCCACTCGCGGCTTCCAAACCCACAACACTCGGTTTTACTAGAGGGCTACTGAGAGTCTCAAGCCACTCAACTTCTCCAATAGCATCACACAAATATCCAAATATATAACTACCCTTGTTCTTACTATTGACTGCTCCTTCATAGCACAGAATTTTTACAGAGATTTTTATGCTACTAAACAGGTAGAGAAAAACTTTAAGTCATACATGTGGGGAGAAACAGCAACACTGACTTTTAAGCAACTTTGGTGGTAAGCTATTTCCTCAAGCAAAACATGCAGTTACATTTTATTGATCTCTTTAAAGAAGTAGAGGCATGCTGCACAATACCAGCTGTCTTAATAATGAAAGCATCCCTATGAAATCTAAGGAGTTCAACACATAACAATTCAAAGACTTGCATATGCTTAAACATACTTAAGCTTACTGGACTCATTTTAGTCCCAATTTTACATAATCAGAGAAAGACAAAAAATTTAATACGCCACACTGTGAGTAACCCTCAGTTACACATTTGGTGTTTCCTGATTTTTTATTGAAAGACACTAATTTTATATACTCTCTGGAATCAGCAAAAGTATTTCTTTCCTGGTAGAAAATTTAAAAAAGAAGTCACTAATGAAGCAGAGAAAAGGGTTTCAGGGACAAAAACTAAAGCCAAATCTAAGCTAGAAGAGAAAATAGCTGGAAGCTCTGCATATCAAGGCACTTCAGATCTTTATGCCTCTGAGACCAAGCTGACTTCTTACTTGTGGTGTCACCTTTGGACAAGCACATCCTGGACGAAGAACTAAAACCCACAGTTATGGTTTACCTTTCAGCTATTTTAAAATTCTGTTTATCACTATATAACTTATTCTAATTCGCATCACACAGTTGAGACTTTGTTCCTAATACACTAAACCTGAAAAGAGCTATTTATTATGTTTGGTCACCTAAAGTATGAGTTTTGAAGTAGTCACAGTTATGAAAAGGTAACGATAAGAACAGCTGAATGACACATCAACTCCTCCAATATCTAGGATTTAATTTGCTGCAAATATATTCATTAACCCATTCAGAATTACTGTTAAAATACAACCAAGGTACAACTCAAACTATTTTACTATCAGAGGGCAGTGTTAGCTAAATATGTAAGTCAACAGGCCATGGGATGGTCACTTTCAACAGAATCTGAAACTATTCTTTTGAAACATGCCAGAAAATTCTTACACAGATGAAAAATGCAGCCTCAATCCCAAAATATATAGATTTTGCATATTATAAATCAGAGCATATGGCTCTCCGAACTGCTCCAAGACAAACTGCATGTGAAGTTATCTACATGTCTACCCACATCTTCAGAATAACCTTTAGGATCAGTAGCTGAAAGAAGAATTCTTAGCTCACAATCAGGAAAAAGAAAGAAGTTTCTAGAAACTGCTGTACCTTGTACTTTGTAATAGATGGGTACTTCAGCAGCATCAAGTTTCTGGGTTTCCTATTCACACGGAGGAAATGCAGCCCCTGGTATGTGATGATGGTCCTAATTCAGCATACTCTAGAACCTGCTATAATAGTGTAGGGCGTCCTATATCCAGTCTGTCTCATATGTCTTTATTTTCTGTTAGGGATTTATGAAAGGCTGGCAGTGATGGAAACCTATCAAATTTCTGTCAGGGAAGCCGACTGCAATGCGTTCACCACCTACATGCTGACTTGTAAGCTCCCCAAACACAGCCAGTCCAACACTTTCTGGGAGGTAAGGCTGTGGGACTGAGAACGGCTCCACCCAGTCTGTCTGACGTGCCAAACACTGCACAGGCACCACAGCCTTGTTCAGCACACAGCTGGCCTTGAAACTTCTCAAAATGCATCATATTTTCAAGGCACATTCAATCATTTCTATTCAATCTATGCTCAGACATATACTGAAAATCTTACTGTTTTTTTCCCACAAGAAGTATCAAAATAACCTGGTAAGTCACCAGAACACAATTATTTTATGACACGCTACTGTCAAAATGAGGTTCTTCCTTCAAAGCTGCCATAACACATCAACTTGTACAATGACATCCACAGATTCACATCCCTGAATTTAAGGTCATTATGACACCAAGATTTATCAATATTTCTAAGCATCTCTTCACATACTTCAGCTCCACATGGATGAGGAGCTGTTGGCTTCAGTATTCACACCTGACTCCCCAAACAAAAACTACTAAAATAAACAGCAGGGACACAACTACACACAGTACCACTTTATTCACCTAAGAATTAAGATCTTTAACACATGGGACACCACAAGAGGGTAGCCATGTGGTTGAACAGAACAGAGTTGTTGAGAAGCTGCTTGTACCTTACGTACAAAGAGCTGATCTCAGGAACAAACCCTCCACATACAGAATTACAGAATATTCTGAGCTGGATGGGATCTGTAAGGATTAAGAGCCCAACTCTTAAGTGAAGGGCACATACGAGGATACATCTTCCTTTTCCCTATGACTTAGAACTGACCTACTGAGAATTCACAATGCCTGCCAGGACTCAAGAGAATTCATTGCAAAGAATATGGACTTATCTCCACTTATAGTCCAAAGAGTTAAATTGTGTGCACATCTTTAGAGGAAATGAGATCATCTTATTCAGAACATGTATTGACAGAGGCTCTGATAAGCAAGGGAAGTAGCTACAATAATGGAATAGCTGGGACTTCCCCAGAGAAAGAAATCTGTTCAAGTGATCTCGAAGAGAATCCCCAATGCTTTTCATGTCACTAGTTTTTATTCTAAAAACCTTTTCAAAACCATATATTACACAGTCTTTTCCTGAGTACATTAATTTTCTTAATTTATAATATGCAGTGCTGGGCTAAGCTTTCTAAATCACAATACTGAACATTAGTTGAGCTTAGCCACAAATCTACTCAATTCTGAGTTTCAGCAACACTCTGTGACAGTACCACACCATACCCAACAGAAAACTTCAAAATAAGGAAAATTTGGCAAGTCTTACACAAAAGCTGTGAGTCACAAAGGAAAACAAATTTATTTAAGCAAGACCAAGCTACACAAATATAAACAAATGTTCACTTAACACCTCCCACACATTTAATTAGAAATTAACGTAACATACCTCAATCTGCATCTTTAGATGAGTCTTAAAGTTTGACAGGAGGGTGAGAAATATGGAAAGCGAAAGTTCAAAAACTTCTGGAACTGATGAGACTCCATTTTTTGACAGTGCAACACAGAGGTACTGCTTTATAGCATTAATGAACATCTCATTCGTCCTGAAGACTGGTCCTGCATTTTGCAGAATGGACAGAAGCAACTGCAATGAAAGAATCTTCGATCGCAGTTCATGAGATCTACAACAAAACAATGCAGCACATCAGCTCAGTGCAAGTCATAAAAAATAAAAAAACCCCATTCTCTTGAAAAGTCAATACAAACCACAATGATTTTGCAAGTGGAATGTTAATGAGAGAAACTCAAATTTGACAACCAGTTGCAGAAAGGGTCATAAAAAGATGTTGGGCCTTTTGTTTTTAAATTGTTCATTTTTCAACCAAGAATGCAGGCAAGACCTTTTCCAGAAAAGGAAAAACTACTGTTGAACTACTCTTCTGCACCACAGAACAGCAGCAACAAAAGGCAATGCTGCCCTTTTAGCCAGAGGATGAAGGAGCATTCTTTCCTGTTAACAGAGCTTTGGAAGATCCCATCTAAAATCCAGCCCATCTACCAAACCCTGACTAGTAAAAGGTGGAAATTCCCTCTCTTCCTCTATTTCCACCAGCATGGAAAGAGAGTTGAAGGACTATAAACACAATGCTTCTGCCAACACTTAAATCTCTTTTCTCAAATACAGCACTAATCAGTCACTGGGCCCAGCCCACTCTGAGAGCAGGTAAGAAACAGAACACCTCTATTTTAAGCACAGCAATCACCAAGTCAGGCAACTGCAGTGTTGCCAAGTGCTCCACAGTAACATTCTTAGACTCAAGTAAACTAGAATTCATGTCACAACAGTGCTACTATTTCTGCTCTAAAAACCTCAAAACAACAAACACAACAAAACAGCCGAAAACCCCTCACACCACACACAAAAAAAGCATAAAGGAAATCTGCACCTATTAAAATCCAGTGCAATAAATAGCATTCCAGCTGAAACCATTCCCTCCTAAGACTCCTGACAGTTTTGAAAAAGGCCGTATCTCTTCTGAAGAGCAGGCACAGACACAATTGGCTTTCCCAACAGGACAGTCCATAGCTTTCATTAAACAAACCTCGACAGAGGACAGTTACAAAACACAGGGAACAATGACAGGAAATTTTTCATCCAGTACAGCCCAGACACAGTAAGGAGTGCTTCAAGCCAATCTGTGACACACAGAGTACCTGGATATTTGCTGTATATTGCAAATACATAAGCAATAATAATAATAATAATAATAATAATAATAATAATAATAATAATAATAATAATGTAATTCCAGTCTAGGTAAAACCAAAAATGCTAATTAAGTAAGTTGCAAATAAACTCAGTTATTTCTGCCCAATGAAGTGGGATGGGGAAATCAATTTCCAAATATTTCAAACTCAAAATTTAATTACGACAGTAGACTTTTTTTCTGAAGATGCTTTTAAGAAGAAAACAGCTGTGGAGTCCTCTCAGCCACTCAGTGTAATACCCAGGGTCTGGCCTTGGCAAGCCAGACCGTAGCTACCCCTCGTGCCTGAGGGGATACTTCCAGTGTGCTCTGTACACAATGGTTTGGCCAGTTCTGCCCTCCCCTCAATGACCGTGGCCTTGCGGCTCCTTCCCCCTCGGTGTGTCTCCACTGGCTTCAGGTCACTGCCCTTGCCGGCCCTTTGCCCCGCCCCCACACCCTCTGCTTAAGGGGAGACGGGGGTGGGGTTCTCCCATTTGGCCTTGGTTCTCTTCACCTTCTCCTCCCTCCCCGGCTCGGGGCAGGCGGGGGGGGAAATAAAATGAACTCTCGTGCTTAACAAAAGAGGCTTGTCTCGTCTGTTTCCCTGCCGGCAGCTGTATCCTCCCTGGACACGCCGAACACTGCAGCCACGCGATGCTACAAACAGCCAGTCACACTGAGTGAGGAATTTGTCCCTCCCATTTCTCCTAATGTGCCACCAGTCAAAGTCTATCCAAAACTCTCTCTGTAAGAGTTCTTCAAGAAAACACTTGATGCTGGCACTGCATGGAAGCTGAGTAACAATCTCTTTTGATGCAAAGGGCTTGATTTTGTATCACATGGTACTAGGTGTGCAGACATCACATGACCAGATCATACTTTGCTATGGAATGCAAGAAATATTTAAATATGAAGAGATTTTCAGTCATAAATAAAATATTAAGTATTGCTTACTTCCAGCAAGTGTCAGCTCCCACCTGAACTCCTGACACGCTCACCTCAACAATTTTGTATGATGTGCAAAGCCCACTTAATTTAGAACAGGTTTAAGGTAAAAACAAAAACCAGCAAGCAAATCTTCAAACTATATTTCACCCCCATCTTATTTTATTCCAGAGAAAAGGGAAACAAAGACATTAACCAGGTTCCCAGAAAACAACATGCTGATCTTAATTCCTAGACTTGTGATTTTAAGGTAAAGCTTCAAGTTCAGTTACTGAATATCTAAAATAATTTCATTACAGACTTCATAACAAATTTCACTGAAAACATGATTTTTAAAGAGGCAGATAAGACCCTTGAAATGCCATAGATACCCAAGCCTCCTCTTCCAATTACAGCATGTTTGTAATAGTTCAAAAAGCCATCAATGACTCAGAACCATTGATAAGTTCTAGGCACTTCTCCAAATATGGGATATCTTCAAATGTCTTTGCAATGAATTTCTGTTGCCCTAAATGCATTTTTCTCCAATTTGATTTGTATGAAGAGCTTCACCAGTTCTAATACGAATCTCAAGGACTCCATGGATTCAGGTAAGATTCTTCAAGTGCCTCAATAGCTATTACTACTTTTACAAAGGGAGTTAATCCACTAAAGCCTCTAATAAATGGACAGCTTTAGTCTCAGAGTACCAACTAAAACCACAGGATTTCCACAGCATTTCCTGGAAGACAATTCTCAGAAATAGTGAGAAAAACCCTCATGCCTCAGTCTTCATTCTCTAATGTCCTGACTTTCCATAGTACATTGCTAGATAATTTAAAAACGTTTCCAAACTAAACCTTCAAGCCCTTTTGACTACATTGTATCTTTTCAGCTTATTCAATCCACACCACTCATCACAGATTAAACTAAACTGTCTTAAGTTACCTGCTCTAAAAGCTAGACTCGGAACAGTAAAGCTGATTTTATTTTGAAGAATACCAGGCCTTTCACTGTCATCTGAAATCATACTACAGTTTCAATTTGATCTCTTAGCACTCTTTAGAACAAAAAAACACTCCTCTTGAAAATTATTAGCAATTGTTCCTAATGTGCAAATAAAATGTCTACAAATTATATGCATATAAATCCAAGACCAGAAAGCAAACCTTTCTGCAACACTCAAATTTAGTACTGGCACCCATCTACAGAGGAGACTCTATATCTGCTTTACAGCAATTCTATAAATGCAACTGAAGACACGGTATCTTCAGTCAGAAGAAACAGCCAAATAAAATCTTTGTTATCTAACATTTGTGTTTTGATTAAGTAGGCTGACAGAAGTGTCCAACCTGAACAAAAGAATGCATCATGAATTTATCATAACCAGTTATCCTCCAGGTAAGGAGCTTATATGAAGATGAGGTAGAGCTGAGGATGTGTACTGGATACACAAATGTGCTGGTTTCACCTGGGGTAGAGTTGATTTTTTCCCAGTGGCCAGTACTATGGGATGTTTTGGATGGAGAGCAATATGCACGAGATGAAAGAAATTATGGGGCACAACCAGCAATGGTTACAAACCTAGAAGGTGCCAAAAGCAGAGCAATGTGAGCAAGACCAGAAATACCTGATGATCTCATATACAAAAATCTCTTCAAAGGCATTATAAACAGCAACTAGGAAGAACATGGTTGGACTTATAAAAGGATAGGTATTAAGAAACTTCTGAACGGGTATACAAAAGATGCATTAAAACATAAAAGCACCTTTCCAAAACTTCTACACTCTTCTCACCATACTGTTAGTTTCTCAGTAACAGAACTCACAAAATTATTTAAATAATTTATTTTTATTATTAGATTAATTAGGAAAACTTTTAAATTCTACTTACTTTGGATCTGGTGGTCCATCTGACAGGGGCTTCATGGAGAGTTTACACAGTGACCTGAATACAAGGAAGGCATCCTTTTGTAAAATGTGGGAAAACTTAGCACCAGGGGTAGGTCCTGAAGAATTTCCAGATTCCTAAGGAAGTTAACATATTTCAGTATTCCATTTTGCATTAGCAGGGTGTGCAGGGAAATCCCCACCTCCGAGCAATAAGTTAATATATTATACAAATTTAACCAATTCACTTTAGCTTTATGGTCTCAAAACTAAAATGCAACATTCTGCAGTCCAGTTGAAATGAAAGTCACTACTAAAAATTGCCTACCCAGTAAGAAGTCAGAATTAATTAAAGAGTGTCATGAAATTAGGTAGGTCAAGTTTAAGTAGGGTAATTTGCAGTGAATTGCTGCCAGGCAAATTCAGTAGATAACTAGTTTAAAAAGACCCAAACACCTCATATTTTAATAGATCATGAATAGTTACCTATCTGCTTCCAGATACATTTGAAAAATTTCTATGGTAAAATAAACCCCTATTACTAAGTTCTTGCAATTCTGTATTATTGTTCCATACATAAGCACTGTGTTTAATATTAAGTCTTCAATCTGTATGGCCTATGTGACTAAATTTTTTAACTTAAAAATATTATTCTCAAACCTAATTATTCAGTACACTCTGACAGCAGATATACTTTGTCAGCTGACAAGTGTATAGATGTCTCATAAAACAGAGGGAGAGTATTTTTACATCTATTTTATTAATGAAAATCAAATCCTCTCAGATATGAAACTCAATCTAAAATCACTGCATGAAGATCAGCTTGAAATTTCTATTTATTGTTAGAAAAGAGCACACTAAAATTACACAGGCATGTGTATAATTGGCTCTATGCTTCACTATGTATATTGAATACTAGTTTAACAGTTTCTCAGGAGCACTTCACAAAACAGGAAACTGAGTTCTCTTGAACAGTGAAGTCCATGGGACAACTGAACACATGCTGGGATAAAAAAAGACATCACAGGCAAAATTTATTCAGAAAAATTTCATTTAAATACTGCATTGAAGTAGAGTAACATGACTTAATTCTTAAAATTCATCTCAGTAACCTGTTTTATGGAGTTATATTAATCACTCTGCACAAGCATTAGACAACATTTAAAATATAATGCTTTTTTTCAGTATTTCCTAATTTGTATCTGCCTGTACCTGAGTATCATTGGAAGAGACAGATAGTCTGTCATCAGGTAAAGATGGTGTATAAGCAACAGAAATTGGAGTCCCTGGAATTCCATTTGCCTGAATGTTTTCACTGTCACTGCCATCCTCTAATGATACAGTTGTGCCATCACCACCTGCAGTCCCTTCCACATCTATCAGAAAAGATGTAAAAATTATAAACAAATGTTACATGAGATTAAAGATTAAAAAGAGCTTTTAAAACCATCATTTAAATACTAAAAAATCATAAGGAGGAGCTTAGACAGAATTTACATAGCATTACAAAACTATAAAAATTGTAAATATTCTTAATTCTCACTAATGAAAATTACAGTAAGCAATTTACTTATAACTTCACGTTGTCAGGGTCAGCACTCTACCAAGTTTCCAAGGACTATGGGACATCACTCACTAGTCTGATAAACAATTTACAACAAAGTGAAAAATATAATGAGACACAGTGAAGCTACTACATAGAGGGACCCACTTCTCAAGTGTTCATATAGAAACAAAATAAAATAATAATTAAAGAAACAAAACAAAAAAACCACTGAGAATTTTTATTAAAAAGAACATTAGTCTCCATTATAAAGAGTGTAAATCAATGTATGAAATCCTGTCCATTTTACTGTTAAATAATGCACAGCTAAAGTCCGACACCACAACTGTCTTCTTTAGCATGCAAGTCATATTTATGTGATGGTAAATTTCAGTTAAATGTTTGAAAGTGGTAAAATAATTCTTAAGGTCAAGAACCAGACCACAGCTGCAACTGACTAGACAGATATGAATATAATACCTCCAACTACTATGTTCACCATTTCCTGCACAATACTTTCTACAATTTCGTGTGCCTTCTCTTCACACTCATTGCTTTCACCATCGTATGTTCCTCCATCAGCTTTAGAAAGATCTTTATAAAGAAAAACAAACACAGCAAGTATTAATGAGAAACTCTGAAATTAAGAAGGTGTTTTGTTTGCACTTAGTATTTCAGAATAAATGCTTGGATGCTTCAAAAACAGGTATCTGCAGGATGCAAGAACTCCAGTGCTTAGCCTGGAAACAGCAATTAATCTACAGGCCTATGCCAACAAAACACATCAATTCTGGATCTTCACAGATATTAAAACACTGAAAACTTGAGAGTTTTGAGAGGTTGTTCTCAAAAACTTTCACCGTATTACACAGATGCAAAAAGGAATTTTTGATGCAGACTCCTACAGAATGCAAGACTAAAGGATGCTGTTAATGGACAGCAGTAACAAGAACAAATGGGCATTTTGCATTAGACAACTACTTGAAAACTTATGCCTGACTCCAGATTTGGGAGAGAAAAAAAAGACAATCCTCAAGCCTTTCTTTTCACAGACCTTTTCCCTCCCTCCATCAAACAGAAATACACACTGATTACTTTCTGCTGCTGTGGCTTGGTCAGCTTCTGTCTGTTCATTTTCAGCACTAGAAATGTCAGATCCATTTTCTGCCTCAATATCTTCTTGAAGGTTCTTGTCCACATCATTTGTGCTGTGGTCAAGCTCTCTCTCATGGTCTTTGGACAGCTGATCAGCCTGTGCTGGAATATGTCTCAACTGAGGTGATTCAGGCTCATGATGGCTCACTGGAGACTGCTGGAGATGGTGTTGCTGTCTGTGTCTTTCCTTTTCCATCTGTTTGGCTTCCTGAAGCTACAAAAGCATTGCAAACACACAAAAAGTTCACTACCAAAATAAAACAATAAGATATATGCATTATTTTATAAAGATGACATCTCTATTGTTTCTGTTTATACAGCAACAGTTTAAGAAAATGCATCTTTGTTTAAATAACAGTAACTTCAGTATCATGGGATAATCCACTGCAAGAGGGCTGCTTCCCAACTAGGCAGCAGGTTCATACCTGGTTCATATGAACCTGGTTCATACCTTCACTGTCAAAGAAAGGATGACCATACTACATAAACCATAGAACCAAGAATTGTCTGCCTGCCCTATAAAGAAGCTCAGGGAGTAGACGTGATAATAAACAAGGAGTACTTGGAAAAACATCAAGGCAAACTTTTTTTTTTTGGTCCCTTGCTCTGGAATCCCCAGTAAGGGAAGAACTTCTGTGACTTGTCTAATGGATTATGACAATACATAAAGTCAAACCAAAGCAAGATGTCCTTTGAGGTAAAAACATCTATTAAATATAGCAGACCACAATGTTTAAAAGCTGTACACCACCCCCACTCCCAAACTCCTTATTTTTCACCTATTTCAGAGTGCAAAAGACAAGAATAAAAACATCAGATACCAGATTTTTTCCCCAAAACACCCAAGTTAGAAAAGCCAAAAAGCGTTAATAATGATGAAATAAATCTCTCAAGCTGGTTTGCTTTCAAAAGACAGTTTCTAGATGAAGATACTGAGATACTCACTGCTTGATTTTCCATACGTGCAAAAATGACATTCAGCATTTGTGTTAGAGTGGCCTTGGCTGTGGTTTGATTTATAAGATTTTTGCTTGCTAGGTAGATATTGTAACATGTTCTTACAGCCTGTAGTACTGTTCCTTCATGGATTTCTATGTGTTGAGATGTTACTGCAGTGAGCAAAGCCTAAATAAACATACACATATATACATTAACCAGTCAAAAGTTTCATCAATCAAAAAGCCTGCAAATTAATAAATACCAAAACTGGATTACTTCTACAACATATCTAAACACATATCTCAAACGGCAATTTAATTTCCCATATACTCTTGTAGCCATATTGGAAAATCATATTTACCAGTTATATTAAACTGAGAACTAATTAAAGTTATATTAAATCTAAGAGTTACATTAAATCTAAGAATTACATGTTTCATAGCATGTAACAGCAAGAAGTAACCAACGGAGCCATCAGAGAAGCAGGCAATAGAAGTCATCCTCAAATTTTCCAGACACCAAACAGGAACAGATTACCTGTTAAAGCCTGGAAAGGAAGCCGAAGGGTTCAAAAGTTGTTTTAGAAATAAATGTAAGTGTGACAAAGACTGAGTAAGAGATTAGACAGCTATACTAAGACAACTGCCCTTTATAACAGGATTTTTTTTGGTAGATGCTAGAAAATTGTGCTGCCCCCTATGTAAAAATTCACTTGTTTCTTTCTATTTGCGCTAATATCCGCTTCTCTCTAAGGAAAAAAAAAGCACATAAGCCTCTGAAAGATCAGATAACGAAGAAGTAAGGAACAAATTATCTTTATGTGAGGCAGAGACAGGCTGGATTAAAGGGCAGAAATAGAGGCAGATGAAACCTGAGGACAGGGTTTGAAAACATTGTCAGAGATGTGGGTTGAACAGTGGCAAGAAAGGGCAAGAGCCTGGTTTGCAACAGTTTATATTCATCACTGTAATCCAGTAGAAAGAACAAGGCAATTTTGAGCATTAAAAACTTTTACAGTTATCATTTAATGGGATGTTTAGGATAAGAAAGAACTGGAAGCACTGAAAAGCTCCTACTTTTTAAAATTTATCACAGTTAAAAACGTAAGTTATTTCAAGTGTTGGGTAATTTACTAATCAAACCCCACCTCATATCTCTTACTGACACTGTCAGAACTTCTATACACACAAGGCACCAAGTGGAGAAATACCACCCATCACTCAGTCAAATCCCTTAAAAAGTAAAATTAGCCACTCTTGAAAACAAGCTGAGCAAGTGGATCCCAGCCATAAACAGTTGTTTTTCCCAAACCACTACTGTCTGGACCCAAAACAGTACATATTTAGATTTAGTTAATATTTCTTTCACTCAGTTACAAATTATACCACTGACACATGTACACACAGACACTTAATACACCAGTTTAAGAACCACCTACAGCTTTTCACTTGTAAGACAAGGTCTCCTGCAGCCTAGCACTCAGGACACTAACACTAATGAAAGGTGCAGGGGGATCCAGTCTCCATCTCTGGTTCTAGTGATGTCATTCATAAAGTTAGTCCATTGTGTCACCTTCTCTCTCCTTCTTAAATCTGGATGAGCAAGAAGCTGATATTTGAAAATTCAATTTTAACTTCCATCTCAGTTCAATGAAGTATTATGAAGTTTTTTTCCCCAATTTTTAATAATAGAAAGTAGAACCAGCTAGTAAAGTGACAAGATTACAGATACACTATGTGCTGTTCTAATTGGCTTTAACAGCTTGAATTTCCTAAGTCTTTTTCAGTATGCTTGTTATGAATAGTAGAGCCTGATTCTTTTCACACCACCTGATTAGAGGTGTGGAGACAAAGAAATGCTTCAAACACACACTGAGACATACCTCCTTAATATATTAATCCAAATTCACTCAATAATATTTTCTTTGCAGCCTGAGGAATCAGTTTTTCCATAGGGAATATCCCTGCTGATATCAAACTATACAAGAGTCTACAGAGCTCCTGACAGTCACATCTTTGGGTTTCTTTCCTTCCCAGGCACTAGATATGAATCTTAATGACTACCATATGCATAAGCAAACTGATAAGCATTTTAAGCTTTGATCTCTTGCTAATATCTTCTATCTTCCTTACAATTTAGAGTCATCCTCAGGCTATTAGTCATTCTAACTTCACATCTCAGTGCCATTTCTCTTCCACTAGTATGCCAATCCTGTAGAAATACAAGAATAAACACAAGACAGGAAGTATTTTACAATTACTTTCTGAACATCCTTCCCTCTTGACAGCTTCCATTTAGGGCTCAATTTGATTATATGCCCTAGATAACATCACCTGATTCTCTATCATAGAAAAGGATATCATTATCACAGTGGCATGACAGCTAACCCTGAGAAACCACATGATGAGCAGGAGTGGCAGTACTGCTCCTCTGAAACCCTTGCAAACTCACACGTTAGAAAAATAAACCCTTCCTTTCTCATTTTAGTACTTTTCTCCATGTTACCCCCCTTACTCTGTGATCAAGCAACTACTATGTCCAACATGAGGAAGAAGAGAAGGGTGACACATGAGCAGAGGACAATCCCCTCAGCCCCCAGTGAAGCAGGATTACTCAAAATCTGAAACTGCTACATAACATATCCTTGAGAGCTGGAGTAACAAAAGTTCTGCCTTACTCCCAGCCACACTCAATCTTACTCTGCAACAGGTCCAGAGCATGTGCTGTTTTAACAGCAACTCATCAATACAAGTAAAAATCATAGAAAACAAAAGCACCCTCAGGTGGTTCTCTAGTGTTTAGTTTTGGGGTTTTGTTTGTTTTAAAAGTGATTTCAGTAGATGCAGACTATTAAATGCCTGGCAGAACAAGGGATGGGGTAAGGGAAAAGTCTGGGAGCAAAGCCTGGACTGAAAAATGACTCTCTGCTGAGGTCAGAACAGCAAGTTCCTCCTATGGAGTCACAGCATTACGCTGTTGCTCTTTTCTACCACATAAAGCTCAAGGCTTTTTGCATTTGAGTTCCCACTCCTTTTGGTCACACTTAGCTCATCTGTTTCCACAGTATCTTCACTGTGAACTAAGAAATAAAGGAAAGGAAAAAAAAAAAGCCAACTTTATTTACTCCTCCCCTTTGCTACTCTTCAGAAACAGAAGGAAACCTTTGAGAAAGGTTAGTGCCACCTCATTCTCCTTCAGGTCCTTCCACAAAAGTCCTTCCTTTCTTTGTCAAGAAGGATTGCAATGCAAGATGTAACCAGAGGTGTGTATTCTATTACCACCTGTTAAGGCCAGGTAGGGCAGTGTTCTTTGTCTCTTCCATGACCCTTCCGTCGTAACTCTGGGGGAGAGATCTTCTGTTAATGGGCCAGCTGTTAAAACCAGGTGGGACAGTGTTCTTTATCTCTTCCAGGGTCCATCCTCTCTCTAAGGGGATATCTTCTGTTGATGGGCATCGAGTCTCACTGCATGACTGATACAGTTACATCATCCCACCATGAGATGCTCCATCCAGTGGGAGGAGCCAAGCATTCCTAGCTGGATAAAACCTGAGATTCAGAACACCAGAGCAGCCTGTTTCCACTGGATTCCCAGAGGAAGACTGGACCCATCTACACCACCACTGGACCTCCAAAGGAAAACTACACCCTTCTACAGGATCATTGCTTCAACAGAACCACATCTGTCACTCCAGGAGGACTGCAGCCATGATTTTAATTGGACTGCTACCAACACCCTGACCAACAGGATGTCAGGTTGTATTCTGACTCGGTCGGTGGTTTTGGGTTTTCTTTTTGTACTACTGCATTTTTATTTTAATTTTCCTAGTAAAGAACTGTTATTCCTATTCCCCTATCTTTGCCTGAGAGCCCCTTAATTTCAAAATTATAATAATTCAGAGAGAGGGGGTTTACATCTTCAAGGGAGGCTCCTACTTTAGCAGACACTTGTCTTTCCAAACCAAGACAGTCACAAAACCTGCAAAAATACCAACAGCCAACAAGCCTTCCTTGCCCTGGAACTACTGGCTACCATCCTGACTGTGAGTTTGTTTCCGCATGCTTTCCCCCCAGTCCTTCATACTTACTGTTCTGTGTTTGGGAAAGACCCTACCATTCTATGCTGTCACTTATTTACTATAAATAAAGCTTATCTGCATTTATAAACAACCATTGGATGGCTTTGGGAAAGGAGAAAAATCTCCAGGATAAATTCCTGAGTTAGATTATCATATCTTTGCGTGACACCCACAGTATTTTTTCTTTTAGCCTGAAGCACATTTGCCAAGTGAATTTTCTATTATTTACAACAAATGCATTAGAACAGTTTAGAAAGTATCATGCTTTGAGAGGCAAAACAAAGGTAATTTTAAAAGTAAACTAAATTAACAATAATCCTCTACTAAAAACATCCAGCATCCATCTATAACTCTAACCTTTTGATTCCTCTCACACTGAATATTCTATAGGAACACCACAGTTACAACAAAATAATGAGGCTACAACCAGGAGAAAAATTTTCAACTCAGGGTCAATTTTTTTCCTCCTCTCAGCCAACTCTGATCATCTTATCTTTGGAAGATTTATGACACAGTACAGCTGTCATCTCATCAGCACAGGCTTACTTTGTCTTAATTTCGTAATTCAGCTGCCTGGAAACTCCCGAGTACTTGGAACAGCACATAAAACACAGCAGCCCTGGCTCCTCTCTCTAGTGTGAATTAGCTACTACAACCACATAATTCTGTTTCCTTTGAGAAGGTCTACAGGATTACTTTTAATAACAATTCTTTTTTTAAGTTAAGTTAACCTGAAGTCCAAACATTTACTTATCACAGAATAATGTGTTAATATGGACTGACTTCTGAAAGAACACAGGAAACTGAATTCCCTAAACCATAAAACAACAAATACATCAAATAACCTTCACAGATAAATCATTTTTGAATTTAAGTGACACTAAGAAAAAGTCACTAAATAACATTCAACTTTTCAGAGTACAGCTATCAAGCACACACAACAATCTATGCCAAACATTAATAAGTTAAGCTGTAAAAGTGCCTAGATAATAGCATGTGCTTTCCATATGGCAAATCAAGGAAAGGAAACATGAGTGTAAATAGCTGATATCATGTTCCATCCAACAGCTGATACCATGTTCCATCCTGCCACCTCATCCCTATTTCTTCTTTAGAGTTTGAAAAAAAACCAAAAAACAAAAAAACTCCAAACAAACAAAAAAACCCCTAAAACAAACAGTTTTGCCATAGTTTTAGCTCTTCAGGCACCAAAAGGCCAGAAGAAATGTAAACAGAACTTCAAGTAAGACCTCTGCAACTGTCAGTGCAAGTCTGCACTCACATGCCACAAATGCCACAGCAGCCATAGGAAAGTAAGCCTGGAGGCAAAAAGATTCAATCAAGGGATGCTATTTCACACAATTTGAATAAACCACTTTTAATTGCATCAGCAATCTAATTACTTGCATTATTTCTGCCACAACAACTACACAAGAAAGTCACATGGCTTCACATCAGAATTACACCAAATCAAACTGAACTACAGGGGAAAGGAAGAAAAAGGCCAGTTTCCCAGTCTGTCTCATCAGAATCTGTACATGAAGAACAAGGGCAATTACAGAGACAAGAAGAGAACATGCAAGCAATAGGAGCAAAAAAAGTTAAACCAGCCTCCATCAAAACTACTGCAGGACATGACTCTAAAGCTCAGATAACTAAAAAAAGACAAATTATACTTCTCGGTGTCAGCAAGATTATTTCCTTGGTAGTCAGCAGAAAGGTATTTTCAGCATGTCTAAGTGGTTCTGGTAGTTGGGAACTGGCTTAAGATGACTCCACCCCTGGAAAGCCACCCAGCAACTAGGAAACAGCACTGCATGCTAACTCTTACCCCATGATGGCTCCCAGATCCCAGAGTGAGGGCAGCACGTTACGTAAGGCCACCCATTCTGCATGCAGAACCAAGACAATCCTCCAGAGAGGAAGGCGTCCAAGTGCTCAAAGTTCTCAGCTTTCACTGTGGTGTTGGTGAAGCAGCTGCCCTGTGGGAGTGTTGCTTATGTTGTGGGTAACAGCCTGGGAACACCAGCACAAAAAAGCGGGAGATCCAGGTCCGCTGCCTTCTATCTCCCTGACGGAATTAAAATTCTTCAGACAACATACTAATCACCAGAACCACAGAAGAGTTTAAGAAGGAATATGATCCATCCTTCAAACCATATTGGAGAAGCAGGGTCCACATTCATCTCAGAACTGAAGAGTTATGAGGCCTAAGAGAATATGATTGACTTAGCGTTTTCATTATTCTTCCAAAGTCAAAAGTTCTGGTCTTTGCCAAGGTTATTTAAAACTGTCGAACTTTTTATGGTGTTCAGTGTATTGGACAGAGATGGAGTCAAAGCCAAAACAGTGCCCTCCACTTTCCCAGTTGTTCTAACATGGCGATTAGCTACACCTAAGCAGTAAAAAAGTTAAGGCACTAAATGAGTGTACACAATGCATTTTACAACTGTTGAAGAATTTACTTTCTCAAATCTTCTCCTGAACAGGAATATTAGCTCTTAAAGCCCCTTCAAGCAGGGAGGACTGGAATAAGAAAGCATTCAGAGAGACAGTATTACAATGAGAGAGAGTTATAATAGTTTCAGCCACGGAAAGTTTAAATCAATAAAAACTTCCCTTTGCAGGATGAAAAACATCTTAAATGCTTGGGCAAAATAGCATAACAAATCTAGAAAACAGCAGTGTGAACCAACATTAGTAACAACTATCTGCTGGAGAAGTGCAAAAAAGAACGGGGAAGGTTTGAGCTATGAAAAGGAGAAGAACAAACCACATTCTTTGCATTAATACAAGTAAGTATAGTCTGCAAGAAAAGCCTCAGGATACATATACACAAGATTATAAGGTCCATTTCTCCTAAGTAACTTCAATTGTATTCTTCACTGCTGGTCACCATTGCAGCCATTCAAAGACTGCTGTTACAGGAACAGGGTACAGCATTTCCACTAGGCAGCTAAATTCTAGTACTTGGCATAGTAATTTCCTGAAACAAATACCCATAATTAATGGCTGCAATCAGAAAACAGGTTCTCCAGAAACATTTCTGCAAACTCCACATGCAACATTTATATAAGCTGTGGAAACAAACCCTGGACCTTCTTCAAACAAAAGTGTACGACACAGCAGTAAAAAGCTACCATGGTAATGTCCAACTGCCAGGTCTAATTGCATTTCATCAACAAATTCCATAACAGATTTTAAAATCTGCTGCTTAATTACCATTTCCCCCACTGGGAGTGCAGGATTGTTTGACAGTAATTTCTCACAATTAGAAACTCCACAGGCCTGCTGTGAATGAATTTCACCCAGCAGTCTATGTACAAGACTTGAAGCCACAACCATGAGTTCACCCAAAATGCAGTGGGAGAAATTAGGGGAAGGGCACAGGATAGGGAGTTTCCATCTCCAAGAAACAGGATGAAGAAAATATTTTAACACCACCACGACATTTACAACTTAAGCACTTCTGCTTTTGAATTCTGAGGTCAAGAATGTCTTCCTGCTGCCACCACTATAAATACAGGAAGTATTAAACATGTTACCTTTATTATTTGTAGCTGAACCCCTTCGTCTGTTTGAGGGCCTTGAAAACAGCCACATATTGTCTCGATAATTCTATCAATTAGTTTTTTTCCTGGAGCTGTACTGTCTGGAGCATTCCCTGTCAAGTGCCCATATGCTATTAGTTTCTGGAGAGAAGAAAAAAAACACCACGTAAATAAGAGCTTTAACCCAGCTTTTTGTTATAATAAATAAATTCACTTGATAGTTCTAACTTGCACAGAATAATTAAAACAGTACCTTTTACCCCATGTATCATAAAACATCAAGGTTTTTTTTACATGTTCTCCAGATTTACTCCATTTTCACTTAGCAACTGCTATACAAACTTTGTCAGCAAGTTTAACATGAAAGGTTTTGTTCATCAGTTAATGTTTTAAAACAAACAGGATTCTAAAAACTAACTTACATCACAGAAGTCCTTCTATGTAGTTGACACACAACTGATTTTTATACCAGACAAACCACCAGCAAATGCTTTCTCTTTGAGCGACTAGCTAGTGTTCTATTTTTTAGTGTTTCTTTTGACTTTAGGTGTTCTAGCATCCTTTGCTTTCCCTAGGCCTTCAACACTTAAAAGTGGAATTTATTACTTAGCAAAATCCTCTTCTGAACACTTTAGGCACAAGAGCATTTGTGAATGCCCACACTACACAGAGTAGCATCATGGTACGAGAGCAGGCCAGGCACACACGCCTGTGACTGTACACTGAGTTCACTGCTGGGCTGCTCTGGAGGAGTGAATGGCTAAATACAATGCTGCAGAATTTCTTCTGAAAACATTACAGGAGCCTTAAGAGTTTTGGGAGACTAGACATCTCAAACCGAAAATATTTTACTGCACTTATAAATAGCATAAAATGAATTTGCTAATGCTATACCTGCTGTGTTAGCTCAACACACATTTAAACATGTGAAAATAGGTAGCTGTACGTAATAACCCAAACAGGTAACTGTGGTAAAACATATGTACACAAAGAAACACACACATACCCTACATAATAAATAAGGCATACATTCATCTTCTGTGAGAAACACATTCTATTTGGTTGTGCGTGCAATCAAGTAAAATAATAAAAATCCCATTTATATTACATATAACTGTACTTCCCCTCCAAAGCAACTGGATTTCACAGTTGATAGTTAAAACTCATCTTCATACAGACCTGTAAACAATCTAGAGATGTACTGACAATCCTGGGGCACTTGGACTGGCATGCCAATTCAAATGGTAGGAAGTATTTGTCCGCTTCAATGAAGCTTGTCTTTGATTTCACAGGTGGAAGAGTGCTTGAACCAGACTTTGCTTCTCCATGAGGGGGACTAAACAGAATGACTGTATTAGAATACTGTAAAGTGATCACACAAAGCATTCTGAC
The DNA here is from genome assembly GCA_024734555.1 of Trochalopteron elliotii. Taxonomy (NCBI): domain Eukaryota; kingdom Metazoa; phylum Chordata; class Aves; order Passeriformes; family Leiothrichidae; genus Trochalopteron; species Trochalopteron elliotii. The sequence continues at coordinate 4,759,318 of JANPWX010000024.1, read as the reverse complement.
CACCACAATGTTTATGAATGAAATACAATAGCAAATTAACATTAGGAAAGACAAACTTGTTACAATAGCAAGACATACACTATTCTTAACACCTTTTATACTTCCCAGCTCCTTTGTGGACCAGGCAAATTGACCCACTTGCACACCAAGGGGATATCCAGCGGTACCTGCTGGTTTGGAAGCAGCAAGACTTGCTCCCTTTCAAACACCAAAGGGTTCCCCTTACTAGACTGGCAAAAGCAACAAACTAACAGAACAAGCTGAACCTTTATCTTAATCTCTGCTTCAGATAACACTACTGAATTCAAGAGTTGAATGGTTACCAGTGTATCTCACTTGGGTATATTATCTGAAACAACTAACTGTACAAAAGCAAGAAAAATATGAATTGCTCAAGTTCTATCGATTACAGCACCTTTCAAAAGGTTGTGCTCATTAACACTTACCACAAAAGGATAATTAGGAATGGGTCATTTTTCACTAATTTGAGTGCATCAATGCAGTTTCTGAACGTCTTAAAGCAAGATGTTCAGAATTTTCGTTTCATGGAATAACTCATTGCCTTTATATAAAGCATTCCCAACCTTTTTTGTGCACACACAGGTGTCTTTGGATAAAAGGTAAACGACATTGTCTTACTAAGGCTTCAAAAGCAGTATTAAAAAAACTGCAAAATGTCATATTCTGTAGTGAAGGCTTACAGAATTCTTGCAGTAACAGAATTCTTGCAGTAACTCAAATAGATCTTGGCAGACCAACTGCATTCAAATACAGCTCCCATGCATGTTGCTAATTACAAAAGATGCTTCAAGGAATGCATTCAATTTCATGTTCCCTAAGTAGAAGAATGAACCACTAAGAGTTTTATTATAAATCCAAAGCATGATTGCAGTCCCACACATTATGGAGTGGGCCTTAAACTAATCAATATAAATTAGTTTCACCTTTTCAAGGAGCAGGCTGGATTGTCCTTGAGATGATATCTGTCACCACATTCAAACAGATCTTGTTTAGGTTGCTTAGAAAAGGCACTCAAATTCTAAGCCTTAAGAGTGAGTAATTAGTATTAAGATGCTACTTTTTACTGACTACATCTCTTTTGAAGGTTCAAGAATTTATCCCTACACTTTTTTTTCCTAAAGAAAAGCCGAGGTTTGGTTTTTGGTTGAATGAATAACTTTATTTATTGCCCTGTACTGTTTTGCTGGAAGCAGAGCTCTTTTGAACAACACCCCAATTAGATAAGCTGCAGAGGAAGAACATGATTCTCCTATGTTCTTGAATCTCTCTAATAGTCCTATAAAAGCTTTACCCTGAGGAATGAAAGGGCAGTTATCTGTTGCTTATGTCTTGTCATAAGACTGTTCCTTATCTAGTATTATGTCCATTGAAGCCATTAAAATTAAGTTAAAGAGAGCACTCTGGAAATAAACCCAGAATTGTTCAAAACAAGGAGCAGGCCATGGTGAGATTCCAAAAATGAAGAACCCATGCCACAGCAAACTACTATGCAAGTCTGGAGCGTCTCTTAATTGAAAGCTATTTTAAAATGGGCAAGATATTAAATATGGAAGATGATGCATATTTGTCTCTGGAAAAGCAACTCAATTAAGCTCATCACACAGCTGATAAAGTAAGGGAAGGGGATAGCAGGGAGAGAAGAGAAACTCAACAGGACTTTTCTCCTTAATGTCAGTGAATTGCTTCTAAACCCAGAAACTATCCCAAAATGTTTTTTCCACCAAGGCATCTACAAGTCATGGGAATTATGAAATATGCTGATATTTATGTACTAGCCATAGAGCAAGGCTAAGGTATGTATTAAATAATGGATTTGGAAAATTATTTTGGCTGCATTTGCTGTGTAATGGTTACATAAATCAGCTTGTACTTTTCTATTCCCTTCCCCTCCACCCCACTACGAAATACCAGTTCTGTTTAAAAAACAAATAGAACAAAAGGAGCTGTTTTCCATGCAAAATTTCTGGGAAGTGGAAGTTATCTATTCTTCAGTTTATTCCAGGTTAACTCAGACCAGTTATCTTGAAGAGGGACTGGAAAAATTTAAAGACCCATTATTAAAAATCCCTTATTTGGGTATTTGAATCTCAACTACAGAAGAACCTGAAAATAATTTAATAGACTATTCTAGGGCCTAGAAAAACAGTATTTTCTACTGCACCTAAACAATTTGACTCTACAGTAAATACAGACAAGTCCATTCACAATTTCCAGTTCCAGCAAAGCCTTCACAGCAGCAAAAGGCTACTGTCAAAATAAAGACAGCACCAAAGAACCCAAAATCCATTTAGAAAATGTCTATGGGAAGATAAAACATACACATTCTACTCCCCAAAATATCACAGCTTCAAACATTGATAGGGCAGAAATTACGCACCTGAAGTTCAGAAATGGTTCAACCACATTTATATAAATGATTTTAATTCTGTGGTCTCATTAGTTTTAGTATGGTATTTAACTGCAGGACTGGATATTACTTTTCCTTTTACAGTGCCCAGAACAAATATCTCTCACTGAATATTTAACATAAAGCATTTTTTCTTATCATGCTTCACAATGTGGACTTTTGCTTTATTTATACCACTCTAAGAAAAACCTATTATAAATTCACATTATTACTTTCTGTCTGAGACAATCTTGTAGTGCTGGATGCAATGTTTTCTAAACACTACATAAATATTAAATTTATTTATACAATCTTGCTATGAGCTCATTGTATTGACTTCATTTTGCTGGTGGAAAGCAAAGCACTATCTCAATCAGATGCACCCACTAAAGTTTTATGTGCCCAATTCAATAAGCTGCAAGACTAAATTTTTCAGCATATTTGATATTAAGTTTTCCTCTACATCTTCTGAAACAAAGTTTCCTCTGACTTTATTCCAGCTAGAAGTGATTCTGTTTTTCAAACCAAAATTGTAGATTTCTGCTTAAATATCCAGGAGCAGAAATCATTAGCATCCAACTTTGACAGCTGTGGTTTAAATGATTTGCCCAATACTGAAATCCAGTTACAGGGCAGAACAGAGATCCCCAAGCAGCACCCAGCTGCCAAGGAACACTTTCATCCTGTTTCACCCACTGATTCAATTCTTTCAACAAGTGGAATGAAACAGTCTTCACCACATGGCCCTGACTGAGAGTTAGGAACAAAGACAATCCTGTGGAACATGTAATGAACCACCAATAACAGATCCCACAGCTTAGCAATAATTAGAAGTTTCTTGACAGCAAAAGACTGCTTAATGTCAATTTTTGGTTTTACCTTCACTTTTGCCTTCACAAATCTACACCTATTCCCTAACAATGTCCTTTCCAGACACTGTCTTTGCCAGTTACATTACTTATCTCTGCTCACTCCCACTTCCTCACCTCCCTCTCCTTCTCTTGACCACTCACTTTAAGTCTTTTACCTGCATTCTTCCTCCTTCTCTGAATCTACTTCAAGGCTCTTCCACCAATACACTGAAAGAAATTTCTGTGCCATCCACAGAGATCTTTTCCTACTGTCATCCCTATTTCCTGTGCTCCCTGGTCAGACAGTAACACCCTGCTCCCTCTAAGCTATCTTCTGCTACTTCTCCCAAGCCCTGTGCCTCGCACCAGAACAGTCAGTCACATAAAGCAGCACTATCTGTACATTTCCAGATACCACCAACCACCCAAAATATGTTGAAAATGCTTTCCAGAGAGAGCCCATACTCCCCGTGCAGAATAAGTATGGTACACATTTTAAGATGTTAAAAGCACTATCACTTAATACGATGAACTATCACATACCTTTGCTTTTCTGTTTCAGCCTTTATTTCCTCTGTAAAATGAAACAAAGGCATAGTTATAGAAATGACATCATAAGCACATATATAAAATAAATAACAGAGAACTACTGGAAAGCAAAACTATATAGGTAAACATTTGAAACCAGGATTATGACAAAACAGAAAATACATGTTTACGGCTTCGTAGGTACCTCTACTCACCACCTGCATTGATTGCAAACTGTATCATAATTACTTTGCAAATCTATACTCAAAACTGGATGCTTAAATTTGCATCCAGTAATGCCAGCTAAACATCACATCTCTGGAATGCTTCTGTGAAGACACGAGCCAGCTCTTTTCACAGCTGACATATATACAAATAACAAGGAAAACACAAATATTTTTCAACTATTAATTTACCTATAAAGGATATAAAATATATACTGCTTGATAAATACAGATTATACAGAAACACAACCAAACAATCCACCACTGCTAGTTTTTATATGAAATCTGAATGACCAATTATCACCCTTGGTATTAAACAGTGTTAGGTACCACAGTAATGACTAAGGGAGAGGAAAAAAGTCTGTAGTGCCTCTACTTCATACTGTTTTAAAATATATTATAACAGAAGGATGACTAGTTGAATGCTTTTGGCAAACATTTTCAGCAATTTTTTAACAATACATTTTCAAAATAATTTTAAGTTACTGGAACTAATTTTAGGAAACATCTTGGATTCAAGACTAATCTTGTCTATTCTCTAGTCATTTTGCATGCTTAAATCATAGGGAATTCCATAAAGCCTAGGTCTTCCAGTGCTGACGCAATACATACTTGAAATAAACTGTACAGGATCAAGAATGAATGTGTGTGTGTGGTTTTTAAGAAATCTTAGGAGATCTATTCCAATATCAAGTCCTGCTCAAACATGCAAAACTATAATCAACTAAACCAAACACTTTGATTTTTGTGTATAGGCCTTGAACTAGTGGCATGGATTGATTCTGACAAAAAACACACCAACCCAATCTTTCTAACCAGGCTCCCATACAGCAAAAGCACACTCTGTCAGCACTCTGTCCTTCATTTCCCATTTCACAGAGTCATACTGATTCACTTCCCTAACACAGGTTCTCATGCTTGGTATTTTATCACAAATCACTACTAGCAAATATGTTTACTAACTGACTTTGCCAACATGGGGAAAACTGAACATACAGAATGTACATCACCTTAAAATCTGTAATCTTACTTCTGGTAAGACTGATGTTCATATTTACTCCCAGTAAGCCCCAGAGGTTAGCAGGTCAGCGGATCATTCCAGAAACAGCTACTCCAGAAATGGATCAAATCTGGACTATCCAGGACTAGAGAAAACATGAAAATAATTCCATATTCTAGACACCAAACATTCCTCAGTAAGTAATAATCATAAGACTCATGGTCAGCAATGTTTCAGTGAAGTATACCTTCCCTCCAGATTACAACACTACAACTTCTACTCACTTGAAGACAAATTCCTGACCAACAGAAAGGAGAAGAAACTCTCTTCCTCCCTTCCAGCATCTTCATACCTTCCACTATTTTACCTCCCACCTTCGTATTCACATCCAGGAACTCTGCTCCCTGAGATACTCTGAAGTCTGTCCAACGTTATCAACCACCAGATAAAACTGAATGACTTCCAAGTTTAAAATTTCCAACAAAACTGACACATCTATAAGGTTTTTACCTCACGTCAATCTAATTAAATGTTACTACCATTTCAAGCAGCATTGCCTAAGTCTATTAATGTGAAACCACTGGTTTTATAATCTTTGTTAAATAAAAAGGAAGGTTCTTACAGTGGCTGACATCAATTATTTTTACAAGACTAAAATATTTGTAACTGCAGAGAAGCATGATATGATCCTATTAGTATGAATGAGGTAAAACAGCAGACTTGAACTTTACTTTTACCCTTGAGACTAGAGAAAACCTAATTTCTTTCACTGTCTGATTGCTCCCTCTGCTCTCCATGCCAGAACACAAGTTAATCACAGTACAATTTCACGGTCATGTATCAACCACATCCAGTAGGAAGCATACAAAAATTCAAGAAGCATTATCAGCAGAAAACCAGATTATAATAAAGGCAACTGACAATTCTCATGCTAGATAAATAACCTGTTAAAGGCAGATGAACAGGAACACTCAGTGATGCATTCTTTTAAACAGGAAAAAGTAATCTCTGCAGAACTAAAAATTAGCTAGAAAAGAAAGACAAAGCCAGACTTGACAACATTGCTTAATTTGCTCTCCCTCTTTTCAAATACACAACGAAACTGCAGAGAGGATCTCAGAGGTGGAAAAGCTTATTATCTCAGAATCACCATTCATTCTGGGAGGGAAGAAATAAAGAGGACATAAGATGCTAAAACAGGGGATGAAAACTGCAGGGAAGGACAACAGCTTCCTCTGTATTATCTGTGATGTAAACACAGAATTACTATGAAAACCAGCTCAAATTACTCTATGGTACTGAAATGATCACGTGCCCTAAAATGGAACTAATTGTAATTATTTAGAAGAGCAGCAGAAATGACAAAATAAACCCCTTCTGAATCTCCCATTCACACACAGCTCCAGAAGACCTCTTTATAGAATTCTGTGACCTCTGTGACAGAATTAATGAAAATACATGAAGCTTTTGCACACCAAATCTAGAGCTGATCAAAGAGATAAGATTATTTTGCAGTTTCACAATGGTATACATCAATTGTTTCACCAAACAGGCAAAATGAGTCATGCACATGAGTTTCAACATCATTTTCCATTTCATCTACACTTCTACAGACCATCATAATTTCAAAGAAATCTCTGAAAGCATCTAAGACCTTTGTTGTTGGTTTTGGCTGGGTTGCAGCTAATTTTCTTTGCAGTAGGTTGTATAAGGTGCTGTTCTGGATTTGTGCTGGAAACATTCAGGCATGTTTTAGTTACTGCTGAGCAGTGCTTACAGAGTTTGTGTAAGCCTTGTGTACCTTACAGTTTCCAGTCAAAGCTTTATTCAGTTTCTCACTCCACCCCACCTGTGAGTAGGCTGGGGATACCCACTGAGTTGGGAGACAACACAGCAGTAACAAGCAAGCCCTACAGACCCCAGGGGTATTCCATTTCCCTGGGTGTCACCCTCACCAATAAAAAACTGGGGCATGGGACAGGGGGTGTGTGTGCAGTTTGCCTGCTGCTGCTTGGGACTGGCTGACAATTGGTGACCTGCCAGTGAGCTATTGCATTTTTTTTGTATCACACGTTTCTTGGGTTTGATTTTCCTTGTCATTTCTCCCTATTTTCTTTTTTCCTTCTTTTTATTAACCTGTCTTTATCTCAACTCGAAGTTTTTGCACTTTTACCCTTCCAGTTCTCTCTTTGATACAAGCCAGTGAGAGGCTGTGTAGAGCTTAATAGCTGGCCAGAGATAAACCACTACAGGTATCCATAATTTCATTCTCACCTCTCCAGCTTTAATTCACTACTTTTAACATGTCATTTGAACACTTTTCCTTACTCTCCTCAGACTGCTTATCGTTTTTACTATAAAAAAAAAAAAAAAAAAAAAAAAAAATCGAACTTGTTTCCAGTTTTCTCTTTCTTCCTTTAACACCTTATAACTAGCTAATCTCATCTGCAACTATAAAATCAACAAATTTCTCTGTAATGACAGTGAGTAACACCAAACAGCAAGATCAAAATGGCCAAGCAGGTCCAGCAGTGCTGTGGGCAATACTGGATTGTTACACTGAACAAAACTCCATTTTAAGAATAATTCACTGTTTACCCTCCTGTATCCAATTCAAAGTACAATTTAAACATTAACTACTTCTAATAACCTAAATTTCAAATGAGTATCTTTAGGTATTATTTCATTCTGGTTACCTAAATACACTGTCATACTAAGTGAAGTAGAAATATTCTCGAGTTATACTTTAGCAGAAGTCAAGGATAACATTCTCATCAAGTAAGGAACAACTAAACCATTACCTTCAGGAATGCTACACGGAGCTAAGTTCCATGGCATTAACATCAAACTGTACATTAGATTACAGGAAAAAGAATTCTTATGGAACTTGCTATTGGGAAAAATGCAAACTATTTACCATAAAGTGGAAAAATACTTGACAAGTTCATTACAAAATATGATGTTAGGTCTAAAACATCTAAAAGTATTTAATCACATCTCTCATTCTGTTTTTCCATTCTTGCATCAGAATTGTATTTAAGAACAAATACATATTTAATTCCCATAATACTGTATTCTAAACAACTGATGTTATCTGCCAGAGAAGTACATGCATAATTCCTCATTCCACAAGGATCTGCACATCTAAAGCCTAATATTGACTGTAAGCATCAGAATAAAAGCTTATTAAATATAAAATTAATTCAAGACTGTAAGCAGTGGCATTTTAAAGAACTGTAAGCACTCTGGGTAATCAGAAGGTAGAACTATCCAAAGCAGCACAGGCTGCAATAATTCAAGGAAACAAGTCAATGTTTGGAGTCTGTATGACTTATACCATAGAAGACTACTGTGACAAGGAAGCAATTTGCATTCAATTCTTTTAAGTCAAAGCAGCTGGATAAGATCCAAGGAACAAGCGGTGAAGATGAATTTAAATTACATCACTATCTATATTAAAAAAAGGTGAAATCAAATTAAGGTGAAAATCAAATTAAAACATTAAAGCTTTGCTTGAATTGACTTTGCTTGCATTCTTCCATCCAAGTACTGCAGTGACCGTGTTCAGTATGATACGAAATACTGTGGCAACTAAATGATTAAACGACCCCACATTTTCCCTCATTAACAATACTGAGAATGTCCTTCTCCATGTCAAGGTACACAAAAAGTCTGACATATGAAATTAGAAATTCTGTATTTATTTGAAGATAAATTTAATTAACTACAATCCCAACTATGTAATAAGGTTATTACACATATGCTAACAGCTTAATTTAAAAAAATGTGCAAGTTTGAACTTACAGTAATAAAGCCATATAAATTTGACAGGAACAAAAAAAACAATTTCTTCTTCAATGAGATGAAATTCCAAACAGATCATGCTGAGCACATTCTTCCTCAGACTGGGTTACTAGAATATATTTCCTAGGAAATATCTCAAATTGACTTAACTTCTGGGTATCAGTTAGCTTCAAGCAGTATCAAAAACTCTCTTGTCTATTCAGCTTAAGTACTAACACCCAAAAGGCACTAACAGACTTCAGAAAAAAAACCCTAAAATAATTACGTCTAAGGAGCCAAATAATGGAAGTAGAGAAACATACAGCTGTTTTGAACTTGAGCTCCACTGCACTAAAAGAATGATAATCCAAAGATGATCTCTGTAGGCAATTTCTGCTAAGTCAGTACACCTAAGAAAAACCAGTAAGTTTATGTAAAAATACATGCTGCAAATCTAGCACTTGCTTTTACCCAAACATTATCCCTAATGTCTAAACCACTTACAGATCTTCCACAAAGCTTAAGATTTGCCAAGAAACAGTGTCCAGAACACACACACAGATGTTATTGATGCTTCCAGCTGACCACTCTTCTTGCTCCTATAGAGTCTTTGTGTCACACTGAACTGTGAACCACCCCAGTTTCAGTATGTTTCCTTACACACTGAAAAGGAAGGCAAGGAAACATGCTAAGGAGGTACGGAGAACTGTCAAACTCAGATTACGGTCTCTTCCTGTCCTATTTCTTTTTTAATTGTAGCAGTTAAATTAACTACTAAGTTAGAGGTGTAATTAACTTCATTAACTTTTAATACATCTATCTGCAATGTCAATGGGGTATCAGTGTATGCAATAGCAAACAGACAAAAAAATGAAAGCTTTATAAAAAGCTTCACTGGGATCTCAAACCATCACAGAATAATTATAGAGTTTAGTATAACACTGTACTAATCTATTGCCCTGCATCATGAAAGCAGGCTGACCTGCCTAAAACTGGTACTAGTGCATGCAAATTCATCATAGGAAAATAGTACTGAAACGATCAGTATTTTGGGTTTCCTGCAGAACAAACCACTCAATATGAAAACTGAAATTATTTCTTAAATGGAATTCCAAGGTACCTATCATGGCACTACGTCTTCCTCTAAATCCTATAAATAGCTTTTTCCATCATACCTTCCAGGATGAACACAGATCTCCCCTCCCTTCCCTCAAAACCTCTTCAACAGAGTGTCTAGAAGATGGACAAAAAAGCCATTTTGGGGAGTCCAAGAAGAGGCTGATAGTGGCACTAGGCCTTTAGGGTGCCATTTTTGTTCTGTTTTAATCCAGCTAACCTAAAGAAAAATGGGCTTGGAAGAAATACAGATGCAAGTGCAAGCACAATAAAGCATCAAAATGTGAATTTTACCTGTGTATGTTCTCCCCATTGTAAATATCACACGAGTTTCTTCCCTTTCGAAATTTCGAATTTCGAAAGCCCAGATTTTAGCACAGGCCTTCAGTTATAGTTTATTCACACATCTGTACACATCTGCAAGAATTGGTGGTTCTTGCTAGGGGGTTCTTGCTGGGGTTAATTACACGTTTTCATTATACCTAGTTTATTCCATCTGTAAAATTATAGCTCACACAGCTATGGCACAGGGACAGAAAACAGCAAAGTTCTGTACAGATTTAAGAAAATCACTGCTGTGGTCTTCATTAAGCATTTTATATAACAGAAAACAATCCCTGCACAGACAAATAAAAGAATCTCAAGAGTATACTTGAACACTTCCAGTTGCTTTCCATTCCAACATATTACACTGTTCCAACTTCATGTTTACAGGTATCGAAGGAGTAACCAAGGAAGCAGCTTAAATTGAGGAGCAGCATTCCAAACAAACAGCAGTTATATTGTGAGTCTGGTAACTGCTGATGAAATTCCATGTAAATCCTCCTCATAGTGCTCTACAGAATCTTGAAACCCTCTAATCAAGTGACATGCTTTGTTAGTATGAGAAGCCGTATCTCATGATCTTTGAGAAACATGGAGGAGTAACCTTTGAATCATGTAGAGGAATATTTATGTGTACATACACACAAAGTCAAAACTCAAAAGTCACAAACACAGACTTTGGCAGGGTGCTTCAACTTCAGATGACACTAATTCCTTTGAAGATTCCTTCCTAATCCAGGAAAGGAACAATATCTGTTGTCACTTCCCATGTCATATTTTCTGATATGCTACAGATTCACAGCAAATCCTGTCAAAGTGTTCCTCTACTTTTACATCTGCACTTCAAAAGTCATTATGTCTCATGCTCCTTTATTGGTTTTTTAATCTTTGCAGTAATGATTATTCTCAGTTCTTCTGAGAATAGTAACTTCTCCTTTATTCTCAGTTTTCTTTTTAGCCACTTTTAGATGGCACTAATACAGAACTACAAGTTCTCCCCAGCCCTGCTCACAATACACCATTCAGGAATACACAACTCTGGTGTACATTTAGAAACCTGAATGCACAACCTGTCTTGGTTCAGTCAAACTTACTACCTGCTCCTTCAGTTTATTACATATGACATTTTCAAATACAGACTCACTGGCGAATCTATACAAAAGCAGAAACTTTTTTCTAGTGGCCTCATTCTGCTTAAAATTAATTCAGAATAATTCAATCCAGTGTGGTTTCGTAACTGGATTTCCTGTAATAATCCTTGTATTTGCTAAACCAAGTTGAGACTAATGTCAAGTTGCTTCACTACTTGAGGAGTGGTGACACACATATAGGTCACATATTACCAAGGATAACTGAGCTACAGTCATTCTTAATAGCATTTATTTTCTACCATGTGGCTGAAAAGCTCACTTCCTACAGGAGTAAATTCTCTGCTTCCCGTTATTACTATATGGGTCATCCTTTAATAAATCTACAGCAAACTCCAGCCACATCCAAATCTCTGTTTTTTCTTAGATCAATATCAAAGAATGAAAATAGACTTTTTATTTACATCTTTAAACAGTTACAAGAGGATAGCCACGTGTATTTAGTTCAATCAAGCAGGGCATACCTATCAAATACCTCCTGCAAGCCTTTTGCACCTCCTTTTACAACCTTTGTGAATAGGTTTCATGCTCAGAACTGGTGGTACAAGTTGGTGAAAAGGTCCATTAACATAAAAGAAGTTTGGTTGTTTACCAAATAGAGTCACCTAACCAGACTATAAAAACGATCTTGCCTAGAGAGACAGTTTTCCAATGTGCTTTAATCCAGTCTGTCTGAGGGTGACCACCAAAATAAGTGGTTCCTCATATTCCACTGTGTGTGTGTATCTGCAATCTCTTCACACAATAGCTACCAAGGCATTGCATTTAAATAGCCTGACAATTTTAGTTTTCATTAGGTCAGAGAGCTATTTCGACTCACTGTACATCTACATGACTCTGAGGTGCCACACCTCATGTGCATCACATGTTTTGCTAAGGAAAAGCTGGAACAGAATTGCCCATTGCAGTGTACACCAAGAAATGCACTGGAATAAATATACTGCAAAAGCCTATGAAGCCTATCCACTATGTCTCATCAACATTACAGCTATTTTTTAATGAAGTACAGTTTTGACAGGACAATAATGTTTCTTTATCACATAACAGGGGGAAAGCCTACAGCGAGCTGTATATTCTTCTTCATATTCACAATGTGTGTAGTCTGACTCTTCTTTCTCATGTCATGTATTAAAACTCTTTTGAGTACTGTAAATTCTGTTTCTATAGCCTATAACCCCAGCAAGACAGCAACAGCTATTCAAATGGAGACAGCACATTTCAAAAACAGCACGAACTAACTTCACTCAGAAATTTTTATTACTTTTTTGTAATTTTTGCTGGTTAAAGAAAGAAGGCAGCACACGTGTGCTGTGCACACAAATGAGTCAACTACTACTCAGAACAAAGAAGGACTATTCAGCAAAAACAATTTACAATGCTGTTCAGTGTGTTGAACAGCAAAAAATCAGTTGCTACTTAACCTCCCTTTCCTCCTGGCTGCATCATCTGTCTATATTAAGCCAGTACAACTGTCTTGTACACCTGCCATAGAATTGCAGAGGGACTTTACTAGTTAAAATGAAACAAAGTAAAACTGGATTAAGAACATAAATATTGATATTTTTAACCTAAAATTTTAAAAGATTTTTTTAAAAAAATCCCACAACATGGATGAGTTCCTACACCTGGTTTTACCATATGGCAAAGGGTGGGATGGGGAAGAAAACAAATGATTTACCAAGTATTACTGCTACTGCTGGGGAAATATGGGTTGTTAAGTTATAATAGATTGGAATAACAGAACAGAAAATTAAATTCAACATGGAAACATAAAAGTGTGCATTAAGGGAGGTAATTTATTTCTTTAGTAAAAAATATGAGAGGACACAATACTGAAGAGAAACACCAAAATAAGACAGGCCTCCTATAAGAGTTTGATCAAAGGGCACACTGTAATTATTTAGGTTAAAATAACTACAATTTAAAGAAAAGGCCATTTCACCAAGTGCAACAGTATACAGATCAGTATACAAAAAGATCCTCACCAAGGTCTCTCATGAAAATAGCACATGCTGGACTAAGAAAAGCATTGCAAGTCTTTGGAGACAAACAGACAAAACAAAACCTAAACAAACCATAAAAAGCAGCTTCTCTGCCTCAGGAATTGATTTTTCAAATATTCTTGCAAGGAAGCATAACTGCCATCTAAGTAGCACACAACGAGGTAAACGAAACTGACTAGCAATCATAAATTCTGTAATACAGTCATTATAATCAGCATAATTCTTGTCAAAAGTGAGACTTTATTTACACCACCCCTGTCAACGCAACCCAATATTACAAAGCACACTGTGTCAATTCCTGCAAACACTTGTAACCTCCCTAAAAAGAGCTGGGAATCTACTAATTGAATTAAGTTTCAAATCTAAGGGATGGGGGCAAGGTTAAGCCTCAAAGGATGGTTGAATGTAATGGTCTGAAGTAATAATACGTAACTCCACCAGTCTCTCTAGAATAGTTCATGCAGGATAAAGAGACTCAACCCAACTCTTGTTCACCTGAGTCAACTGATGGCACACATTAGTTTGTCAGTATATTCATCAAAGAGAAAACAGAGTGAAAAATCAGGACAGACAGAAATTCTCAATAGTGTATCCTGCACAGAGACTCAGTACATCCAGTCCTCTTATCAATTTTCTCAAGAATTCATTACTTCACTTGATTGAGTATTTGTTTCAGTCAGCAGAACTGCATCTTGCACTGCATGTAAGAGCAGGGCTGCAGACACTCTCTGCCATGGTGGGTTTATACTTCCACACCACAAGGAAAACAGCAGCTCTGTTGTTTAAAATTGTGAAGCATGTTTGCCTAATTCTAGAGAACATGAGTCATCAATAATTCTTGATTTGCCACAGCAGCTTGATTTGCTGCCCTCTGAAATTTAGCAAAGTGAGAAGCAGCCTCAGTTCTTCTTTTGCAAACTTAAAGCAACATAATTGATTATGTGTAAGATTTCTAGTGAAAGCCATCAGATATGAAATGTATCACGTCTTACAAAGAAAACAAGTTGGGGTAATGCACATTGTGACTTTTCATATCAAGTTTGGCTTCCCCTCTTTCCATTCCTTTAACTGAACAGCTCAGTTTCCCTCATTTTTAAAATCAGAAATTCAAGCACTTTCCTCTGCTTGGAAACGCGTGAGTTTCTGTCAAAAAGTAATAATTTTAAAAAATTAAATATATATATGTGCATGTCAGAGACAGAAACAAATTTTGTCTTGATGGATACAAGATTACATTTGAAGTGGGGACAGCATTTTCAATCAATTCATTTCCACCTGCCTGAAAAAGCTTACCTGTCTGAAATGAAATACATCTAGAACAAAATCCCGTGATTTGTATCTCATCTGAAGGGACACAATGAGCTTCTCTCTGAAGATCATCTTTAAGTTCGACCTTTAATTTCAAAGCAGGCAAACATGAGCAGTCTAACTCAAAAAAAATCAAAGACCAGACAGTATGAAATTATCTCACTCCTCTGCAGCATAATTGCTGGATTCTTCCACCATACCCATCCCTGTAAGAGAGAAATTTCTGCACACTCACTTGCAGTCAAACAACGCAATAAATAAAAGGCTTCACAGAAACAAGTCACTTAAGAATCTGACTAACTCTTAAAACGCAATTACCATTTTAATTGTTTGCATTTACAACTGAAAAAGTATCCCAAACATTCAAAAGAACCTACATTTAGAAACACAAAATGTTGCATTCCAGCTAGGATTCAGTTTGATATGTATGATGTTTCTCCCTGCATGTTTTCATGCACGCTGTCTGCCTGACTTCTTGTAAACGCAGCTTGTCAATGCAGTTACGAGCTGAGGAAGCTGGACCAGGATTGCCTGCTTCAGAATTTGCCCAAGCATTCTCCAAAGCCAGCAGAGAGCTGAACATTATGGAATACAGGGGATCAGATCCATGTGAAGGCCTCTAATCTCAGGCATCTTTAACTGTGTTCTGCTTCAAGAGGTTAAACTCTCATGACAGCATGAACAATGCAGTAACAGAAGTAGCAGATAACAAGAATTTAAGTCACCAAGTCAGTTTCTCAATTTCTCCTCAGCACCAATACCCTCATATTTTAACGACAGCACTACAGTTGTATACATGGTGTTGCAGTTACATAAACTCACAGAAACTCAAAAGAAACAAAAACTATTTTCACTTATATACTTGGGTTCTTTATGAATCAAAATTTTAAGGCCTAACCAACCTAACTTGCAAAGATCAAGCTACAGTGGAGCTGTAGCAACAGCGGAGCTCTCCTTGTGTTATACAAGCATTCTGTTCTTCCTACTTCTGATACAACACAGCTTTTTACACCTACAAGCAAAGTTTAATTCTAGAATTAGTGTATGTTCAGTTTATGATGCCATTCCCAGAACATCAGTATTTTCAATCATCATTTCATGTCATAAGACAGGGATTTGTATGCAGTAGCTCCAGTCCGTTTAATTAAGAAGAAAAAATTTTCTTTGTAGCTAAGCATGCATTTCCATACATAAATAAAAATATATACATATAGTTTTGAACTTTTGTACTATCCAGCTCAAAAGCTATTTTACCATAATGTGCAGACATAGTAGAAAAATAAATTTCTAACAAGAGGAAAAAAGGCAACTAATAAAGTCTGATGGACAATGAATGTTTCATGAAATACATAAGCAGATCAGTGTCCAAAGATGCAAACAAAACCAGAGAAACCCTATACCAGATTTTTAAATACAGTTCATGAGAGCTTTCAGAACTGGGGAACAAACCCAGAAATTAAATTATAACTATCTGACTGTACTGGACAGAAAGATACAAGAACAGCAAGTTTTTCTTAAACCTTCGATATCCAGTCTTCATTTTGCTTCCAGGAATGGCCAACAGCATATGCTCAAGTAAATGCAGATTACAAAAGCAGGGCAGGAATGCTGTAATAGTTCCCTCCTACCAGTATTTAGCCATCTGTGGCTTATACTCTTCCTGTGCAGAGACTGTTCCTGCAGGTTTGACAACCCTTGTTAAATTTTCCACTTAATCACTTTTCAAACCATTTTAACTTCTGGGATGAATGCAATTACCAGCTGCAGGAAAGAATTTTTTTTTTTTTTTGCTTTACTTAAATAAGCTGGGTTCTTTACAAGATCTCTGTATCTGCACTATGAGAAATTACAATTCTCTCTTTATGTCTATGCCACTTACAATTTTACTTCCATCTCTAATTTTTTTCCCTTCAGGGAATAAGAAGCACGGTCGGCTTGATCACCTCTGCAAGACATTCCACACTTTCAATCATCCTTGTTGACTTCTGCATCAAGAAGGCAGCAGAGAGCAAAACTGCACGTGGAACATGTGGTATCTCAACAAAGCAGCCTAACAGCTTCACTTTGTCTCTCTACTGTTTTCATATTTGTCTTTTTGACAAAGGAATCAATATTTTGATGGAATCAGTCACAGTAATCCAGTGCCATGCACTCTCTTGACAGACGTAAGTCTTATTTAGAGCCCATGTTTGTGCACCCACAGTTTGAACCAGTTTCCTCCTCCATATAGGTCAGTTTGCATTTAACAGCACCCAACCAGTGCCCGTTGATCAAGGGGTGGGTCAGTACAGCTCAGCTGCTGCCTCTGGCAGGTTGTTTTCACTCTGTTAAGTATTTTCCTTAATTAACCTTTGTAACCCCACCACTCACCCACAAACCTCTACAGAACCAAAATACCTCTTTGTAGGGAAAACAGATTATGTAATCCTTGGAAGCTCAGTACCCTGGGTGAGCAACCTGGCAGAGGTTCACCGTAAAACTGTATTACCTCACACTTATCTATACACTCAATGACTCTGCCCTGAAGATGTGGATTGCTAGGCTTCCCCTCAGAAAAGTCCATACCAATTCTTCCTCACCACAGCACACACATCCATTCTGTCCTCCATTAGCTTTATTCTTTGCTAGAATTCAGACATGCCAGGCTGAAGCTCTCAAGATTTCTTCATCTCTCAAATCCTTAGCACTTAAAAAAAAAAAAAAAAAAAAAAAAAAAAAAAAAAAACAACAAACCACTGGCTCTAGTCACATTTAGCACCTCCCATTCCTTTGCTAGCAATTAATGAAATTAAAATCTTACATGTTCTATTAAACAATAAAGCAATTCCAGATTTGAGGCCCTTTAAAAACTTTGAATGCAACCAAGTTAATAGAATCTTTAGTTCAGATTCAAATTGGGATATTTTTTCCCCAAGTCATTAATTTTAATTCCTCTATAGGAAACTTTCTCAGCTTCCACAAACAGCAAAAAAGATAAATAAGGTATTTTCATCTTCTTCAGTATCTTTATATTCCCCAAATAATTTTGTGATACCATTATCATTTACAAGCAATATGGATATGGGTGTGTTGTCTTTGCTATTTGCTCATACTGGCTTTATCACAAAGCCCTGACGAGCTTTTATCAATAGCTGATATGCACTAACTGTTAACAAAACACCTGGCAATCAATCAGCTCTAAGCCTTTTGCTCCTCTTTTTGATCCCTCGATCTTGTGTTAGTCTTTTTGACATTAAAAAACCATGGTCTTAAGTGAGTTTTTTCATGGCTGCTATGAAGCTGATTTTGGGACTATGTGTGAGTGCACAGTGATGAGACTGCTCACTGTTACAGGTGAGCTCTTTAATTGCCTCATCTTAAACCAATTCCTGGGTACTGCTCAAGGACACAAGAGCTGCTCAATACGTCTTAACTCGGTGTTGCCTGTCAATGCAGTTGAATTTATTTATCTGCTCTGACTAAGTTTCCTGTCAAGTACAGCAAATTAAACATTCCTACCTTCATAATTAATGCTATGGAATGAAAAATTTTCCACAAATTATCCCTTCTCATTCATGGCCTAAGACAGCAGTCTCATTTTAAAACCACTGATACTTTCTCAGCTGACTATTTTTAAAGACTTCTGGCATTCATATATAAACATACATTCCTTTTTTTGACAGAGTTACCTATTGATGAAACTATTTCTTGAGACTTCTGTTATTTTCTACCGTGCTCCATTTGACGTTTGTTTGGTTGGTGACAAATGAAGACTGACATAAATGTTTTACTAATGCTTTGTATTTTTTCTGGCAAAGACAGGCTGCTGCTGCAGAACAAGGCTGTCATTATGTTTCTCAGTCTTGTTTCTGGATCATTTGGCAGTATGAACAAAAGCTACGTGTCCCCTCTCCACACAGCCCAACTCTTCAGTAGACTTTGTCATGTAACATGATCCTTTGAACGTTTCTTTTGCTTTTAAATTTTTTAAGCACACATGCAAAGCAGTGATGATGTATCCTTATCCCATACTTTTTTCAAGTATTGCCAGCTACCTCAAACTACTATCACATCCAAGTTTCACAGATTACCCAAGGCAATAAAAGTAACTACACCTCAGCTGTGCCCTCCATAAACACAAATATACAACATATTAAACAGCTGTAATACACATACAGAACAGACTCACAGAATAAAAGAAATCCTGAAATAAAATTATTATCCTAAGCTGGTCATGTGAGCATCTTCATCTCAAAATAGGTAGATATTTTGACTGCTAGAATATTTTTTTAATAAAATCCAGATTTAAAACTGATCAACTTTGGGTAGTAACCCTTCCTACATCCTGCAAAAAGGGAACCTTCAGGCTTTTTAATTATCCTCTTGACAACACAGACAATCATTTGCTGTAATATTTTTAATGTGTATGAGGTTTATTTCTGTTCTGCCAAATGACCAGAGCTGTGATCTGTCAAAAACAAGATACAACCAAGGGCAGTAAGGTCTTGCGTAGTGTCAAGGTTTAAGAATCAAATTAAAAGATCCCTTCATAATATGGGAAAAATCTACATTTTATTTTTAACCTTGCTGCAGATATTTGAGTGCAATTATTTTTTTCTGCTTTGGAAATGGGTAGTTTAAATGGTAATTTAAAAGTTGGAAGATTCCTAACCTTTATTTCAGACTTAAATAGAAGGTAATTTTTAGTCCATGATACAAGAGAAATTGCAACAAAAAAACCCCAAAACAAACCCCCAACATACTCCCATTAAGCAGCCTGCTCTCTACAGTAACTTCAAAAGCAACAAAACATATGACACTGCAAGACTCTTATTCATTTCAGACACTAAAACTTTAAAGGTCACATGTAAGTCTATACACGAATTTTACTACTGGTAACCTTCTAATTAAAAGAGCACTAAGTCATTTCCCTCCTACTGCAGCTCTGAATTATAAGAAAATCATTACCTTTTCCTGCTACAAGATGATGGTCAGAAGACTATAATTTAATGATTGCTTACAAAATTCACAACTCACAGTCATATTTGATAGAGGAAACAAAAAAGTATAACAATAAAGTATGGACTTAAGTTTGTCTGTGGCATGCTCCCCAAAAAGGTTACAACCACATCAAGTCTGTAATTTTCACCCAAACAAAAATCTGAACGGGTATTAGAAAGCTCAAACTTTAAACCAGAAGTCCTGATGTCAGCTCTTTTAAATGAAGCATTCAAGGTGACCATACTGTTACTGAAGTCCTAATTTCTTCATGAAGTGCTGACATAGGAAGCAGATCAGACTAAGGTATTTGAAAGAACATAAGAAGTAAGAATATGAGTATTACTGAAAGCTCCAGTGTGACTGCCTTCAGTACAGCACATATGCATTAATTATTAATGAAATCTTAATTTTCCATGTTCTTTTATTTACATCCAATAAATTTTTTTAGACGTCAGAATGCATAAATTAAGACAATTACTCATATGACTACCATTCTTCCTTTTCTCAGATGCCCATAAGGCAGCAAGTGGAAGGCTACTTAAAAGGCCAGAGTATTATTAACTCTACTCAAGTATTATTAACCCTAACTCATGTTGCCAGCCATGCTACAAGTGCTTCTTTTACCACTGCTGCTTACCAAACTGTGAAGAAATTCAGGCATTCGGTTCCATATTTACTGGATCCACAATCCTAAATACAGTATTATGAAAAAACGTACTTGCACTGATGATGCAAGTTCTTTTTTATTTAACTACACAATTAAAGTTACAGTCTTTTTTAACCACATGTCCTAAAGCGCTCTTAAAGAACAAGTAGGAGAGGCACAAGATGAGTGCAGGAGAAAGTAAAAGTAATTACTGATAAATAAATACTGTCACAAACTACAGCAGTCAGTCAAAGAAATTGCCACCTGCCTCAAGCTCATCACTGAAAGGCCTGGACAGCAACCAGCAGCTTCAGCTTTCATGTGATAAGAAGGTGGATAAGGAAAGAATGATCCAAGTGCTGCCTCTCCTTCAATATAAAGGGCTGTTAATAATTTGAACATGGATTTTGTTCTGAGCAAGACTCAGGGATGAAGGTCAAACTTAGGTGCAGAGAGGAAGAGAAAATGAGCTAAGATACAAACCTGAAGCTTCTCCACACATCACTAACCACCACAAACCATATATCCCACAGTGTCAGGTACAATTTTAAAGCAGCAGACTTTCACTTTACAGCAAAATTTCTAAGCATTTAAGATCTATTTATCTGCAAAATCACACAAAATCAGGTTTCATGTCTTAAATCTCAAGCAGAGAACATCCAAGTGTCTCATTTTGATTCAAGTGAAGAAACTTTTAATCACACTTCTCAGACACTTAGTTTTTATCCAGCTTTCAAACTTCCATGCAAATGCAGCTGTTTGATTCCAGCAATTTTACTTAAGGTTATAAAGCTCTGTTTCCATCTCAGAATAATGAAATCAAACGTTAATTTATTCCTATTCCCTTCCCTACACTCCACACAAGACCCATGCCAGCATTCTTGCACACATCACAGTCCATCAGCCAAATTAAGCAAGCCAAGTTAAGACTCTGCCTTTTCCAGTTCTCCTGAGCTGCAGAAAAAACTCTGTGTCTTTATGTTTGTTGGGTGCTGCACTCTCAGTCCAGGTAATAGAACCACCCAGACCTTTACACACACCCTTAACACCGGCCAGGTCACTTCCCAGGCATGCAGCAGTGTTAGTTTTACACCCAACAGAACCACACCTTTGCAAAAAATATCTTCACTTGGAAGGGCATTCCCCTTAGTTTATCCTTACAACCTGCATTAAAAGTACACTGCTCTGTGTGAGTATATCTGCATCCATTTGTAGCACAGTTTGAAAATTAAAATATGATGGGAAGCTACCAAAGAAATCATACCAATGGCACACTACTTATTTTTCATCTACAGATTTGAAACTCTGAAAGTCTACCTCATACTGTTCAACTGCACAGCTTAGACTGTAGTGTAAAATGCTGTCAGTAAACCTCAATCATTTTATCTCAATTTCAAAGTCTAAAAATATCTCTTCCCTCATTTCTCACAAACTGCAAAGCTGCACATTGCAACGCTGAAGCGTGTTGGTCATTCAAACCAATTGCAGTGCAAGTTGATACCTGGGAATCACTTCAAGTGGGGGGGAAAAAAAAGGATATAATATGTAATATATGTAATATGTGAAATATTTACAAACCTAATTACACTTTTATTTTTCACTGAAAAGTAGGAATAACATTACAAAGCCTGTTGAGATCATTAGAACAGCAAGTGCTAAAGGCACTATGTGCAGAATTGGTATTATTTATGGATCATTTTCTTGAAATTTATCTCCCTCTGTGTTGGACTAGACAAAAAAGATCTTGAATACACTCATTTATCTCAAGGGCAAATAACTTCAATTATCTTTAAAATACAATTTGCTAACATAAGAAATACATGAAATGAAAAAAACCAAAGAGCACTGAACAGCAAACAAACCATTCAAACAAAACCAAGTAATAAACAGCATAACATCAATAACTATGCAATCCTGTACCCCATGAGTATACATGATAGAGTAACAGAAACAGAGGGACAGGGAGAAAAAAAAAAAAATCAAACCTTCTGAAAGTCATTTAAAAAAAAAATTCCAAAGAAATCATGCCCTAAATGTCTTATTAAAAGACACCTTTGGTTTTGGAAAAATCTTGTTATGCTATTAAACTGTTTATACAATTCTAAAATAAAAAGTGTGGACTTAAGACAAAAAACCCATCCATGCATGACAGAACAGCTCTGAGCTGTGTAAGGTACAGAGTCAGTACAATCTCCACATTCTCTCTCCAAGCTTTTAAGCTGTTCTTGACCACTGCATTGTAACAAGAGCTCAGCTTCCTCAAAACTTCAAGTTCCTTTAAAAGAAGTTCCTGTCTCCCAACTGAAATTGCATAACCCACTAATACATTTAAAACTTCAAATTAAAGAAAACCAGCAAACATCACCAAATCCAGAAACCCCTGTGGAAACCCAAGCAAAATCTCCAACACCAAGAATACATAAAAGCTAAGACCAAGGGTAGACTGCAAAGAAGTAACGTGAGAAACAGGATGGGAAAAATACCAAACCAAACTAACCAACCAAAAACCACAAAATAACCCCTCACAACAAAATCTGTTGGTATTTAGCAATTCAAATGAAATGTTATCAAACATTTTTCTACCAGTCTGGCCATTTTTACTTCTAATCATTTAAAGTTAAGAACTGAAGAATGTAAGAGTTATAGAAGACTAATAAGTAGTGAAAATCCCTTATAATCTATCACCAAAGTTTAAAACTGGTAGAGGACCTGCCTTTTTAAAAAAATATTTTTAAATCTTGTAAATCTTCTCAAATCCTTGCTGATTGCCAATTTTGTTCTCAGTGACAAAATTATCAGTCACTCCACTACTTTGCCTGGGATCAACATTAAGCCAATACACCAGTAATTACCTAGGCCATCCCTGTAACAATGCTGGCACAGTAGCAGATGTCTTCCAGTCCTTGGGAATTTTCTCAGCATCCCAAGATTGATTAGAAATCAATAAGGGAACTGTGCCAGGTATTTCAAACTCTTGGGGCTTGACAGACCTATTTTTAGTTTCTCTCTACATTTATACTGAAAATGGAAGGCATCATATAACAAGTATCATCTACCTTATCTCTCTAAACAGATTTTTTTTCTTTTTTTAGCACTCCTCTGCATTCCATTACAGCATCTATAAATTATATAGGCTGGGGGAGGGGGTGGTGGTGATGTTTGGTAGGTTTGGGGTTTTGTGTTTTCTTCTTCATTTTAGGTTACCACATTAAGTGCTTTTCATAGAAACACCAGCTACCATTTGTTCAATTATCCTAGTACAATGTTCTCTTTCTATAAAATCCCACAGAAGCATTTCATGTGTTCACTGGTTGTTTGGAGACCTCTTGTATTGGACTTTTCTTAAAGGTCTGTCTTGCCTAGGTGTAACCTATAGTTTCTTCTACTACTTACTTACAGAAAAGAACTACAGGCTAACTGTGAGCTGCGCACAGGATACTTCTTGGTCTGTATGAATCTGACCAGCACAGCTGCTACACATTATTTTTGCCTTTTAAACACAAAGAGTAAAGGTCTGCCTCCTTTATAGATAAAAATGATCAAACTTCTTACTCAGCTGCATTTCCATGGTATCTCCCCTATTCCTTGAAATCTGCAGAGCTGTTTCACAAATCCCTGCAGCCTAGAAAGCTCCACTGACAGTAGCTGTCTTTCACAGACCAGAATATTTTCTCCCTACAAACCACCAATCTACACATCATATAGGAAAGCTTTCCAGCTGGATACAGAAAATCCAGAACTCTTTTTCCCCTGCCTGTTTGAGTCACTGATCTACTACTGGCTGTTGCAGAATACAGTAAGTGCTCTGGGCAAGTTTGCAGGTCTTGCTTCCCGAGCTTCTGGCAGCATCCACTTAAAGTACAAACTAATCAACAACCTGATAAAAGTATCAACACCAATAAAACCCCCAAACTGAGAGCTAGGTGCCGCCAAAAAGACAAGCCTTACTCATCTTTGTAGGTCTGTGATTTCACCTAGAATGTTTGCCAAGAACAGGAGAGACTGACCAGAACACCAAAAGTTGATGCTTCCCCCTTTATAAACAGCCATAAACACCAAAACCCTTCCTGACAACTGCACAAGTTTACACATTTAGAAAATCTTATCAAAGTACTATCTCAATACTGACTGCTCTCTGAAGGATTCTAGAAAAAGTCTGGTATGTACAACTGATGTCAACAATCAAGTTAATTTTTTTCATTTGGATATGAAGAAGACACGTAAGAACAGACACAGCTGTTATCCTGAATGAATGACACAGTGGTTAGATGGAAACAAGACCCAAGAGAAAAAAGGGAAAGATTACAATCACAGCAGCTATACACTGCAAAAGGGTATAGGAAGAAAAATCAACTAGACCAAATCCCCACAAGACAGTAAAGATAGCTCTTACAAGAAACAGATGCATCCTGGTCACAAGGCAACAACTTCTAATTTTAAGCTTCAAAATTCTAATTAAGGCTCTAAAATATGCAGCAGAACACAGGTATTTAAAAGCTGTCCTGTGCCACATAGATATGTTCAAGTCTTTCAAGATTAAATTTTAAAATATCATGAAAATCAATGTTCAAACTTTCAAAATATTAAAGACTTTAACTGAACACATATTTCAGGATGAAGTCAAAGTTACTTAAAATAAATACCATTTTTAACTTCCAAGAAAAAAGCCAAGCATTTGATATTCATTCTCCATTAACATTTTCTGACCCAGACAGAATCCACCCTGTTTTCTAGAAAATTGTTTTTACTATACCTTGCCAACCATCCCCTTTCTCAGAAGAGATTAAATCCCATCAGCACTGCCATGCTGCACAGCCAAGATCTGATTACATTTGAAACAATAAAATATCTAAACAGACACAACTTTCCTTAAATTAGCCCCATAAATTCTGCATAAACAGCACCTTACATATCGAATGCTGATGGCTGCCTGGAAAACAGTTTATAGGGCCAACCACACCTTACTGTTACCAAGCCACGTTTTAAATCTTTGTAAAAGTAGAGACTTTAACCAGACTGAAAGCCCGCTAAAGCCCAAGCTCAGTAAAGCAAGCAAAAGCAGGGAAGGGCAGCTGCAGTTTTCAGGTGTTCTGTTTTTTTTAAAAAAAAAACCCATACATCTTGGTTTTTACTGGCATGAAATTTCCATTTATCCCCCTTGCTTAAAAATAAGTGTTTCAGTTACAACCAGAAAAAAAAAATTATGGGTAATAGTGACTTGTATATTGTGAAAATAAATGCCTACAGCACATGAAGACAACACACAATACTGCAATACCAATCTCTTTGTATCCAGCATAGAAAAGACTCCAAAAATTCTGACCTTCAGTTTCTAAAAAAGGACAACTAGTTTTCAGGAGAAATAGAAGGCAGTCTACCAAGAATAGCACTATCCAAAATACAAACAGGAATTTAGCTCATCCACAACTTCTCCAGTCAAATTAACTTCAGTGCAACAACACAGTAATGGTCTTCAAAATGCATTAACTGTTCATTATAGTGTAGGAAGGTATTTTCCAAAGCACCCAGAGTTTCCAATACATACACTCATTTCTGTACTAAATATCTGTTAACCACATTCATTCTCATGTATCACAATTGCTTGTGTATGCAAAGGACACAAGATGAAACCAGGAAAGGTAAAAACAGAGACAGAGTAGTACATAAGTAGGTGAGAGGTCATTTGCAGATCTGCACAGATAAGGACAGAGATGAACCTTCAGACATCTGGGTTAGTTCTACTCCAAGCATTACCTGTTTTCAGAGAAACGAAGTGCTTAATTAGAGCCCACTGCTCCATCATCCTACACACTAATAAAGGCAGTACAAATGGAACAGATGCTACACTAACACTGCATGAGACCCACATCATCTAGCAGGATCCTTGTGTGACAAACTAAGACAAACAACTCAAGGAGCACTAAGCAATCTTTTAAAACTAAAATAAACAATACAAGGAGCACTAAAGAACTTTTTAAAACTAAGTTTTGGTCCTCTTCAGTTGCTAGTTCCAGAACTCCAGGCCGCACATGCCCACTTTTCTTTGAAGTACATACTAGGGACATATCCATGTAATTTCATATTACTTGTGGTCTGGAGTTTTATGGAAGAGTTGTTTGACTCCTGATTCACAGTTGAACTAGCAGACTTTATAACCACAGGGCATTCTGGTTTGCCCAGCTTAGTGCTGAAACCACCTTTTCAGGCAGACAAATCCATGCTCCAGATTTTGACACGAAGCACTAACAGTTTTGGTTCAGTCTATCAAAAACTTTATGTTCAGATGAGGATTTCTTCCCCCAAGACCTTTCATCGTTTATGCAAACACAGCATGTTTACAGTGAGGTTTCCCAGATTGGCTGAAAAGCAATACAGAAACAGCAGTGGAGGTAACTCACTGGAAAAGGAGCTTCTAAATCTAATCCTTCTGACAGCTTGCTGCCTGATGCTTTCTGCAAGTGGGCAATTTCAAGGATAAACTCATTCTTTACATAGATTAAGAGCTGTTGCTATGAAAGTAAACAATAGGAATTTCTAAATTAGCTGTACTTCATTAGGTGACTAAAGAAATCTTGTGTTTTCCATGTAGAAAGAAAATCTCTCAGAAAGGACAAAGTTAAACTCAACTGTTCTGTATAAACACAGACACAACCTGGTGAATCATCAAATACAGGATACTGCAAGTATCAGGCTTAATTTCATCCCTGTTAAAAAGCCAAAGAACATCTATAATTCAGGTTGCAATACTTAATTCATATCTTGCTTCCTTATCTTCTAATCACCAGGAAAATGGTCATACTAGAAGGACCTCATCTTAACAGCTGCTCTGAGGTCAAACTGCCACAGTCTGGAATGCCACAAGGTTTTTCTCCCTGAGATTCACAAATTCAAAATAGATAATGCATAATCTTAATGGAATGCGACAGATTTATAAGAAAATATACGGGGATTAAAAGTTACGAAGAGAGCACTAAAGATTCTTAAAATACTGCTTGTTAAATTCAATCTAAAAAGCAGAGCTGTTATTAGTTTGCCTGTTTTACAGGGATAGTGTATTTCTCATCATTCCTTGTTTAACAAATAATGCAAAGCAGATCATTTTATACAAACCATAAAAATAGTGGCTTTAGAGAATGAAACCAAAAAAAGCCTGAATTAGTAACAACTGTTAGTTAGAATATGTGACCTATTATTAGTAGTAAATAAAAAGCAACATTTTACTACAGTCATGAAATTGGAAAAAAAAGATCTTAATGGAGCACACAGATAACTTCAGTGAAGACTAATCAAATAAATATTCAGACTGAAAAAAAAAAAAGACGTTGATTTGGAATATATGGAGATATGGAAGTACTGCCATGATTTTTAAAAGCTACTTTTTATTTAACTACCATTTAAAAAATCCAATGAAACTGTGAAGTTAGACTTTGCCAGACTTAGCACCAAATTCAATTCAAATCTAAACTACAATTTTACTAACATTTTATCATTAGTGTTGCTGCTCTTCAAAATAAAGCAATATCTCTCAGGAGTAAGAAGTCCATACCCCTTGCTTAAGGTGACAAAGAAATGTCCAGCTGAAGAGTAGTCTCAACAGATGAGGAGCTAAATGGACAGAGCACAACATATGCATTCTATTTCAAATACTGCTACAAAAATCATAGCTCAGCTTTAACAGCCAATTGTAATGTGTATGAAGTACGGATGATATGTACTTTTCTCCAAAAATTTTCTTATAGATAGACATGAGCACTAATCTATTCAGGATTACATATTGCCACTTCCGATCACACACAAAACCAGACAATGGACCAAGCTAATTTACAATCACCAACTCTATTTTGTTGTGCTGTAACAACAACAAAAATTTTCAATAGTCCTCTATAGTAGGTAACATAATATCTGATATTTTTCTAGTTCACGAAGCCCCAGTACATACATAAGGCAGTACACACAACTTTGCATTTCTTCTTTCCTGCCTTAATGGTTTTTATACCCACATCACACTGTTTTCCTATTTAAGGCCAATCAGATCCACAGCAGAAGGATTCAACGAAGCGTGCTTGAGGGTCTCCTCATACAAATCATACAAACATGACACAAGAGGCAGACTGCACAGTCTAGAGGGCTTGCTTTATAATCTGCAGAACACAATAGAGCCATGCTTGGAGGGATCTGGATGATACTTAAGATACATCAAGCTACGGAAATAAAGTACGGCAGAAACGCAAGATTAATTCCAGTGTCTAATTCTACAGATGACATACAGGGATAGAAACTGGACAGAAATTCAGTTCAACAATAAAAAAGCATTTCTCTGTTTTATTTCTAACTTGAATGCACAGTCTAAAGTCAACAGAAGGGCCAAAGGGTTATCAATGTAATCTCATCTGCAGGAATCATAGTATTATTGTTAACCACTTTAGTGATACATGAAAAATGTAAGAAAACACCTGTTTCTTATCTATTTTAATTAAGAAGACGTAAAAAACTGATGTATGGTTATTTCTGCCCCTCCCTTTGTCAGGATCTTTCACAGACAAAGAAATCAAGAAAAGGATTGTTTTGTTTTTTTAAAAAAAAGTAAGCGGTAACATACCAATTAATAGAATGACAAAGGAACAACTTCAAAATACTTATAACTCAATTTTAAAACAAGCAAGTTTCAATTTAATGTTATATTTTCAAACAAATCCATTTAAGCAGACATTATTACTGTACAAAATCAAAATAATTATTTCCAAAACAGAAACAATTACACTAGAAAGGGAGAGACATAATCCATTTACGTATTGCTTAAATAAAACAGGTCTTTCTCTAGAAGTCTTTCAGTAAATATGTCAGTATTTTGCCACATAGGTTCAAGCCTCGCCTGTAACTCATCATGTCAGGATCGTGAAGCCCAAGCCGTCCTTTAAAGCCGCCTGTAATTGGATGCCTACATGTGCTTTGTACTATCCAGCACCGGTACTTCCCTCACGCCTCCAGAGGAGGTGGCGCTGACACAGCTGCACTACAAACCCAACACCCCTCCTTCGGCCCGAAGCAGGAAAACGTCCCCCACATCTTGGGAACCCAACAACATGGGGGCTGGACTAGATGATCTCCAGAGGTCCCTTCCGACCCTAACGACTCCGTGATTCTGTTATCACCCGTGGCCGCTCCAGCTCTGCCATGCATGAAGGAAGCTCTCCTCCCCATCAGTTGTTTCGCCACCAGGAAGGAGTCGCCTAAGGCTTTCCCTTGCACATCTCCCAGACCAACCTCTCCCTCTCCAGCCCTCCTCCCGGCTCCAAAGGGCCACCAGCTACAGACATGGCCTGGTGTTATTGTCTCTCGCTCTCCGCCACCCCCTCTTCCTCACCCGTCCCTCCTCCCTCACCGCTGCCTGTCACCTGCTCCCTCCCCGCCGGCCGTCTGCTTCCAGGTCAGCTCAGCTCAGCTCCGTGTCTGCCTATTCATCCTGCGAGCGGGGAGGAGGAGGAGGAGGGAAGGAGGAGGAGGAGAAGAGCCCGGCGGGCGCCGCAGCGCCCTCGCCGCTGCTGTCAGCACGGGGCCGCTCCCGGCGAGGGGCGATGCTCGCCCGCAGCCCAGGGCGCCCACACCTCCGGGAGGCTGTGCTGCACGACCCAAACCTGTGCCACGGCTCAGCCCGCAAACCCCCGCCCCTTCCCTGCCGGGCAGCCCCTCTGCCTCGTTTCCCCAGAAGCCCCACAGTCCCCCCGCGACACAAACACGCACAGGCAAAGCGGGCCCCGAAGCGCACCCCGACCTCTGGCCGCCCCTTCCCTGCCCGCCCGGGCTGCGCCTCACCTAGTGCCACCTCGCAGGCTTTGCGCAGCTGGGAGTGATGCGCCTTCTTCACCTCCTTGTCGGCCAGGATCTTCTCCAGGGCCCGGGTCAGAAACATGTTTTTCGTCTTCTTCCCTTCATACATGGGCGCGATCGAACCGTGAGAGGAGGAGGAGGAGGGTGGAGCGGGAAAGTGAGAGCGGGGCACCAGCCTCTCCCACCGGGAGCGCTGCCAGGGGCCGCGGCGGCCGCGGGGGAAGGGCTCCCTCGCAGGGCGTCCCGACACCCGCTCGGCGGCTCCCCCGGGGGAGGCTGGGGTGGGCCCGGGCGGCGCCGAGAGCCAGCCCCCGCGGCTGAGGGAAGACGAACCCTTCTCCCCCCTTCTCCTCCCGCCCCTGATGCGTGTGTGCGCGGACGGCGCCCGTCAGTCCCCGAGCCGCCCCCGGTCCGCGCCCGCCTCCATCAGCACCGACGGCGGCGGCCGCACCAACAACCTGCCCTCGCCATGTTGGAAGGAAGCGACGTCAGGGCCGCAGCCGGAGCGGGAGGAAGCGGCAGCCGTGTCCCGGGAGGCAGGGCGGGCGGAGGGAAGCGGGAGGGCGGGGGGCACTCGTATTCTGCCCGCCCCGCGGCCGCGCTACAGGTGGAGCGGAGCCGCGGGAGGCAGCGGAGAGGGACGCACGGAGATGGCCGCTGCCACCTGGGAGCTGGATGAGGAGGAGGGGCAGGGCTTCCCTTCCGGGCCACAAGCGCTAGAAGGTGGAGGAGGAGACGGAGGAGGAGGAAGGCTCCCTCGGGATGCGCCACCTGCTCCTGAAGGGCGGGCTTCGCCGGGACTGGGGCGAGGGGCCTCCCTGGGAGAGGAGCTGCCCTCCTCCCACGACCGCCGCAGTCCCTGACGAGAAACGCCCGGAGTTCCGGCTCACGGGGCAGCGAGCGGAGAGCAGCCCCCGGCACCGAGGGAGAGAGGAAAGACGGGAGAAGCGCGTTGGGACGTGGGAGGTGTTCAGGCTCCCCAGGGCGCTCCCTCAGCCCCTCCCCTCCCCTCCGCCTGGTCCTGTAGCCCTGCCCGCAGCTCGCCTCGGGTGCGGAGAGCGCTGCACCTGCGAGTTGGTATGGTGCTCTTTCCTTATGGCCTGCATCCTCTAACTAAAGCACTGTCGTCCCGCGTTTCTTCCCACTGCACGTGCACTAGGAGTATAGAGCATTGAAAAAAATAACAAAAAGAAAAAGCTCAGATCGACCCTGCCTAACTTGTAGCAAAAACATAACGGGGCCAGCTTTTGCACTCAGGAGTAGTAGTACAACAGTATGTTAAAGTCGAATTTGGTGCTAACTGAAGGCAGATCTGGTTTAGAGAATTTTTACCTGATAACAACAACAACAAATTAGAAATTAATCTGGAAATTAAAGAGCCGAAGTTCTAAATGTACCTTTCAAGCGGAGTGTGGGACAAGGCTACAGCATCAGTGTGTAGAAAGCAGCGATGGTTGTGGAAACCAGGGGGCATCTCTGACCTCTTAAGGACAGAGTCAGCACACCGCAATGAGGTGTGCAAGCCTTTTCAGTCTTTTCTTTATTCCTGTGGTCCTGCTGTATCAGTCAGGAACACAACCTTGGGAAGTTAATCCTGACATCTTCGTCCTGGAGCATTTGAAAGAGTTTGCCCAGGCTGTCATGCCACTGTGCTCAGGCCTTGTGAGGAGTTTATTTGAGCACCTGCTTCCTTATCTACTACAGAGCCATTGTAGCTGCATCAGTAAAGGTACAGTGATCTCAGCCCTCCAATGAAGAGGCAGCTAATGCTGCCCAGTGCTGTTTAACCCAGTTTCCCAAATGATAAATTATTTGTGCCAGAGTGACTTGTTGCCTTATGGATATCTCTGTGTGGCTTTTTAAGGAAAACACTGGCCCATGGAATTCTGCTAAAGCTAGAGGTGAATGCAAGGCCTGACTTTTTGAGCAAAACACTTGTTCTGCTGAAACTGCTGTATTTGTACCAGTGACTTTTTCTGGTTATTCGTTATTTTGCCACCCAACTGATATGCAATACAGGAAATAGGAAGAGGGCGAATCTGATTTTAGAATTATGACAGTTGTGTGAGAGGGTTAGAAATCATACCATCGAGCACATTGATTCCTGAAAAAAATTCAGATTGTGTTGATTTACTCAAAAGACTGTATCTTCAGCAGCAAAATTGCTAAGCATACCTGAATTATTTCTAGTAATTTATTTGTGGAAGCATGTTGGCTAAATCTTAATTTATTTTTTTTTTATTCATAGGTGCAGGTTCAGAAATGCAGATGTCAAAAATACTTTGTTTTTTCAAAGCTTCCTGCTAGTGACCACATGGCAAAAATAAAGAATTTCTGTGAAGTGCTTGCTGGTAGGTTTGCACAAACCATTTGAGTCCAGATTCCCTTAGCCAAGTCAGAGCTTACAAATGTTATTTAGCAAATGGAGTTTGTTATTGATTTTCACAGTCCATTTAGCAGAAATAGACTTGCAATATGAAGAAAAAGGGTATCGGTACGTAAAGAGCACTGAGCATTGCAGTTATCTGTTTTGTTCATATTAATGTCTATTTTCATATTCTGTACACAAGATAATTTTACATGTAAAATGTGTTTTAGTTGAGCATATAGAATTACTACAGAAGTGTCTGGAGTAAAAGACCTGTCAAAAAGAGACTCAGTTCCATGTCTTTCATTCCTGCTCTAATATGAATGCTTGTTTTCATTAGGGTATTTTTTAATGTGGTTTGAATCTTCAAATTCTGTTCTCATTTTCAAACAACTGCTGTTCTGTTGACTCAATTTGTGACTTGGCACAGCTGGCAATCTACATCTACATTCTAGTCACAAGGCAAACGCTACCTAAACTCTGCAACAGTGTGGAGCCTGCTTCTGAAGTTGCACAGGGAGATATTATTGTAAATCACCTGTCCAGTAGCTTAACATTCAGTTTCATTCCCTGAGCTGAGTCAATAAGGATGGAAATCCCAGGGAAACTATTATATAAGCATTGGAAAGAAAAAGTCCCGTGCTCTCATTTAGGGACAAGAATACTGATCAGCTTGTGTGCTGGGTCCCAGTGCTTTGAATAGTCAGTTGTTATGACAGCTTGATTTCATAGGTGAGCCAGCTATTAAAATAATGTTTGGTCAATTATAAAAAGAGTTATGGACTTCGAGGAAGCATTTTGAGGGAAGATTCTGTTGCAGAGACTACAGACCATAAGGAACGTGTTTAACTCTGCTGATTACTTTAAAAGCTAGTGGTTTATATCTAGTGTTATAAATGATCAACTAGCCAATCGGATATAAAGAATAAATTTTATTTTTCCATTTTAAATTTATCTGGGACAGCCACAGGGAACAACATTCGAATGTTGGGTGAAACAGCCGACCGACAGCAGGGTTGCTATCTCGCACTGTTCCACGATTTGCTGGTAGTTGAGTCCGGGTTCTTATACTGTATTTTGTGCCTCCCGGCAGCAGAGGTATTGTGTTTTTCAAATTCAAGCCCAGTCTTTCACTTGATGATGAACCCTGAACAGATTTCCCGGTGCTGGGCCGCGTCTGAAAGGATTTTCCGGGAATCTTCTTTTGGGATGATGATGTCGTCAAATTCAGGGTCCACCCTCGAAATGGGTATCGATGTGTTGATGGTGGGTTGATGGTGGGTTGATGGTCCGGGTGCCCAAGCTCTGATTAGCTCAAGCAGCTACATCCTGGCAAGCCACCCTCCTTTCTGGTGTAAATCAAGATGTTAGTTTGTATACAAAGCATGTCCCGGTATTTGGTGAACGCCCGTCCCATTCCGGGAATTAAGGTTACTTTTTATACTCACAGGGTTATAGAAAATATACATTCTATCATCTACTATAACTTCCTTCTATGTTTTAATTGCACAAATTTATAATTACATCTATTACATCTAGTAAAAGGAGAATGAGAAAACTCATAAGAATGACAAGGTGAAGATTTAGAATATTTGTCTTACATGGATTCCTCACTAGAATCATTTATGTTGGGAAAGACCCTTAAGGTCATTGAACTTAACTGTAAAGCCAGCACTGCCAAGTCCACCCCTAAACTGTGTCCTTAAGTGCCACATCTACATGCCTTTTGAATACCTTCAGGAATGGTTACTTAATGACTTCCCTGGGCAGCCTGTTCCAAAGCTTGACAACCTTTTAGGTGAAGAAATTTCTGTTAATATCCAAACTAAACCTCCCTTGGTGCAACCTGGGGACATTTCCTCTTGTCCTATCACTTGTTATTTGGGAGAAAAGGGTGGCACCCACCTGGCTACAATCTTCTTTCAGGTAGTTGTAGAGGGCCTTACTGAGCCTCCTTTCCTCCAGGCTGAACAATCCCAGCTCTCCCTGCTATTCCTCACGAGACTTGTGCTCCAGACCCTTCACCAGGTCTCTTGCCCTTCTCTGGACATGCTCCAGGACCCCAATGCCTTTCTCTCTGTTGAGGGCCTGAGAACTGAACACAGGGTTTAAGGTGTGGCCTCACCACTGCCGAGTACAGGGGGGCAATCACTACCTGGTCCTGTTGGCCACACTGTGCCATTGACCTTCTTGGCCAGCCAGGTAGGCACTGGCTCAAGTTCAGCTGCTGTCGACTGGCTCCCCCAGGTCCTTTTCCAATGGGCATCTTTCCAGCCGTGCTTCCCCAGACCTGTAGCACTGTGTGGGATTGTTGTGACCCAAGGGCAGGACCTGGCAGTTGGCCTTGTTGCCTTGTTAAACCTCCAAAGTTCGCCTTGGCCCATCAAATCAGTCTGTGTAGAGCTGCAGAGCCTTCCTGCCCTCCAGGTGATCAACACTCTCACCCAGCTAACTCGGTGTCATCTGCAAAGTGACTGAGGGTACACTCAATCCCCTTGTCAAGATTGTTGATAAAGTTATTAAACAGGGCTGGGCCCACTACAGAACCCTGAGGAACAGACTGTGCTGTTCTGTGCTGATTGCAAAGCAATCCAAAATGCTTGTTGTATACAGTGATTCTAATGCCTGAATTGT
Organism: Trochalopteron elliotii; assembly: GCA_024734555.1. Classification (NCBI taxonomy): domain Eukaryota; kingdom Metazoa; phylum Chordata; class Aves; order Passeriformes; family Leiothrichidae; genus Trochalopteron; species Trochalopteron elliotii. The sequence goes on along the minus strand of JANPWX010000024.1, from coordinate 4,724,170 downwards.
TTTGGGTTCAGTAGGCAGATCTTTGCTTTACTAATAATTTGTTTCACTAATAAATGTCTGACCAAAGAACTGTAATCCTCATAGCTGTAGAGATTCCTATTTGGTTGCTGAAGTCCTGAAGATGTGGAAAAGGACTGTTAATTGTTTTTTCTGCTCAAACTAACCCTGCTGGCAACATGATGTATCAAATATTATAGTTGTCCAATCAAACCTGAGAAATGTTTTCTGTCCAACCTAAAAGAGGCATATAGTACATATGCCCTAAAGTATAAAACCATCACTGCTTTCTTGGAGCCTTAACATTTGAACATAGAGCAGCACAAGAGAAAAAAGTGTATTTGAGAAACACTGCAAATATTACTGTCTTACATTTTTATTTATAACTTAATTGGAATATTCCAGAAGCTATTTATATTGTTTCATATATTTAGACTGTTTTGAGTGAGTGTTAGATACTTGTTTAGTAAAAAACAGCAGAGAACTTTCCATGTGAGAGGGAACAATTAGCACCTGCTTCTGCTGGCTTTGTGTACCATGATTGTATGTAGTGCTTGTTTGAAAATGCTGATAAGCTAGGACTAGAAGCCTTTGCTTAAAAGTCAGATGAGCAGTAAAAGGGAATAGTAAAAGTGCAGTTTCATGCTTAGAAAAAGCTGATTATTTTCAGCTGTTCTGTCTCCCAAAGGGAACTCTCTCACCTGTGTGAGCTCCCATCCACTTTCTTGTGTTGGTCTAGCTGTGTAACTGTGCCATCAATTAGTTCAAAAGCCAAAAATCAGTTTTATAAGAAAGTTAGTTTTCAGTGGGATCCGTGAATTGATCAGACTTACCTGCTTATCCAGTAAATCTTACTCAAGAAGGGGAGTGAGGAACGTGGGTGATGAGGACTGCTGCTTATGGTGGCACTGTCTTCTTAAATCATCTTGATGAGCTTTGAAACAGTGATAATGAGACTGTGATCACTTTAGGCTAGAATAAGACAGAACTACTACTAGAAGGTGCAATCCTTCCCGCTTCTACCTAGATGTTTCTTACTTCTTTTGTAAGTGGAAGCGTTTGCATTGCTGTGTGGTGAATTGTGTGCTGAATTATATTCAGAATGTAATTAGATTGAAATTAATCTGACAAGGAACAGTCTATTTTGAATCCAGATGTATTTAATATCCTAATTCAGCAGGCAACCTCACAGATGTTTGTGTTAGCTCAGGGGAATGGATAACACAAGAACAGGAACATGAAAATAGGTAAGAAGAGGTCAGGGTTTTTTTTGTTTGTTTGTTTGTTTTTTTAATTGCAGCAGTATTGGTTTATGCCAACTTAAAGTATGGTTTAAACTACTACTTTTAAATATGTTTTCTTGATTGTTTCCATGGTGCAAGAGAGCACTCTGCCCTGTCTCTGTATGTAACTCCATATATAGGATGGATGGGTCCATAGGTAGGACTAGTGTATTCCTGCCACTGGATATGAGCCTTTAATCGTGGTGAACCTTTAATTTGTCACCTTCTTTAATTCCAGTATAGTACTTTGCATCTGTTCCCATCCTGTTTTCATGTACCAGATGCAGATAATCAGTGCGTAATGGACCAGAGTCCAGATGGATCTGACAGATGGGAACCTGGAACAGGAGAGAAGCTGTGATTATGTTCCCAACTGCAGGCACCTTGGTGGAGAAGTTTCCAAGATTCTTACTGAATGCATAAGATTTAACAGGTCTCCTGGTGGTGCTTGGTTGTGTAATACTGAGGTACAAACAAAGCATTCCTCTCGGTCCCTTTATGGACTCATAGGGCTGCCACCCTTGTAAAAATAGGTGAAGCATAATCCACAATGTTCAGTATATCCTTTATTCAAAGGATCACAGTCTGTCAACCAAACTGCAAGAGATACACTCACCATAAATGTACTTCAATATTTTAAGAGGTTTTTTTATTGTTTCAGGCTTGTTTTTACATAAATTCTGGAACTGAAGAAGTCAGTTTGTTCACAGAGTGAGTATTCAAAGAGGTTGCAGTATATCCACTGTTGCACTGAGTGAGAAAAAAAGCAAGTGTTTGTTAGCAGAGGGAATATGCACCAATGGGTAGGTTTGTTCCAAACATTTGTACAAAAGCATGTAATACCCTGGGGTGACCAGTAAGGAAATAAACATCCATCACTGTGAGGAGGCTCTTTCAAAGTGACAAATTCATACCTTAAAGGTAAAAAGTACAGACTCTTGCTGTATTGAGATACATTCCTGATACTACAGTTAAGTGAGGAAACATATTCCTAGCAAAGCATGCCACTTGTCAGTTTGTGACATGTAGGAAAAATGTCGGAGAGCAGTGAAGGAAATATCCCACCTCTTGTGGTTGATGGAATAAAGTTTTGATTTGTGGCTAAAAACTGTCAGAGAGGATATCAAAGGCTCCTGGATGTTACCTGAATTTACATGCTGGAAGTTATACCAGTGCATTCGATGGAATATGATTCCTTTTTTTAGTTCTTTTTCTGTGGGAATACATTTTCTTCTAGCCTACCTATAGGAGTTTTCAACTTGTTCTTTCTTCTGCTTGTTGCTCCTGCTAACAGATGAATAATTCAGTTCCCAGCTTTCATGGCACCTCAGCATACTGTTCCCTGATACTGATCCCTGATTCACAGGAATGAAGGAATATAAGTACCCATCTTACAGACAGAAGGAAATGCATTTTAAAAAAATTGGTCATACAGGGTTTTAAAAAAGTTTCTTCAGTAGTTTTTCAAACTTAAGGGCCTGATTATGGATGTACAAGCCCTAACTTTCTGAAAAGGTGATTTCCTGGGACACTCTGTTGAAGAAGAGGGTGCTTTTTGAGGAACACAGTAATGAATAGCACATATTCACCCTGAACCAGGACCCTACTGTACAGTTATTGTTGTATGTGAGACTATGGAAATGCAAAGGTAAATTCAAGCCAGCATAGTGACTCTTTCATGATGGCAAATATTTCTATCTCTAAATGCCAAGAATATAAAGTTCTGTCAATTTCCTGAGAGCCTTTACACTGCAAAAGGAGGCATTTGGAGAATGTATGGCAAATCTATCAATAAGATCCACTGATTTATTGCTTCTCTCAGCCAACTCCAGAAGATAAAATTGCTAAGGAGCTATTATTGGATTCTAAGGAGAAACTATTGAAGAGGAGGAAGCCACAACATGATTGCTTTTTTTCCTGGGAGGTGCTGTCACTACCATTATGGATTTCCTGGATTACTTGGTGGGTGAGCCTGGTTAATTAGTTACCTCCCCAAAAAGTAGGAAGGACTACTATAGTATAGAGCTTCTCCCACATTCTTAATCACTGGTGTCAGTTCAAAAAATGGGAATAATCTGACAAATGAGAAAACTAACAAATTTACTGAAAATGGTATTTGTTCTACCTTTATATCCTAGCTTCAGTCTCCTGAAGGTCTTTGTTGACTGATGTGACATGATCAGTGTAAAGCATGCTGAGTTGTCCTACAGATTAGTAATTAAGTAGCCTAGATATTGGGTGCATCAAGCATTACTCTGAATCTAATTTTTATATGCTGGATGCCTCTTTTCCCCTTGATCTGAGGTGAATTTTCACTGTAGCACTTTAGAACTTGAGAGTTTTCAAAGGTTTATGCAGATGTCTTTCCATGAGCTGCTAATAAAGAAAAGTTGAAAGTGGAAGTTGAAAAGAACAGTTGGAAATGAAAATCAGCTGCGAAAAGTTGAATGGAATTCAGCTGGAGAAAAATATCCCTTAAATCTCTGGGCAGGATAAGTCAAATGAATAACAAGGGTGGTTTCCAAGTATTTTAATATCTATGTTGAAACACTTAGATAGAGAGGTCATAAAAGTCATGTGAATTTAGGTGCAAAACAATGAGACTTAAGCAATAACCACTTTTAAACGCCATGAAATGAGCTTTAAATCTGCCTGATTGTTTCCTCCAGCAACTGCAGTGGGTCATTTCCTGTCAAAAATGCAATAACTGATGTTTGAGCATATACTTTATAAATTGTGATCTTCATGGCATGAATGAAAGATTTTTAATACAAATAACTTGAAAGATAAAACTGAATGGAAGTTATGGATACTTTTGCCTAAAAGAAAGACATTAAAGAAGCACTTCAGTGATTCATTCTAATATGCCAGTTAGCTAACTGTTGGCTAGGTGTCTCTCACTCAAGTATTTTTACAAGACATTTTAAAACACCTGCAAAAATTTTTAGACTTCCATTATGTTTCTAGTTTCAAGTCAAACGTCTCAGCTGATGTGCAATCTGGATCATGAAAAACTGAAGTGACTGGTCACAGTGAAGTGACTGGTTCATGTACAATGGATGGTTTTTCATGACATTGAAAGCTGCTGCTGTCTGGGTTTTGATCCAGGCACACTTGGAGTGTTAAGTTTTGGTATCTGGAGGTTTATATTGTGTGCTGTTTCTTTGGTTTATAATTCTAAGTCTTTCTACACAGAAGTATGGACAGTGGCTATCAGAGAATTTTGCCGTGCCACTGGTACTGTTGAAGTTGAATTTACAATTTTTGTAGCTAAGAAAGTCATACAAACATTGTTGGGCTGGTACAAATCTCATTTATCATAGTTTGTGAGACATGCAGCAGACAGTTCTACAGGGCCCTTATCACAGATACATAACAATACAAATCAACCTTAATGATAATCCATATGTTGTTTTATATATACCTGAACCAAACTTACTTCCTTGGCTAGCTCTGGGACTAGATACATTTAGCAATAAAAGTTTAGCTACATCTATTTAATAGCAGATGGTAGAATAGAGTTTGAATTGGTCTACTTGGTCTACATGGGATGGGGTCACTCCTCTGGATTGCTGCAGGTGTCATCCTTAAAACACTCCCCTGACAAACCACTTCTATTCATTTGTTTCTCCTTTCTGAACTTCTCCTGGTTTAAGCTCTTGTCAGCACATTGCTTCTCTTTTGCTCACTGTTGTAGAAGAGAAACAATGTATTATTGTGCAGAGGGATATAATAACAAGGATAATAATGTGCACAATTGGCATGAGCACAGATCTAAGAAGGATGCAATATGGTGCAGTTTTTCAAAATGGCACATGCTGGCAGTGAGCTCTCTCCCATGGTCAGTCCAGGTGTGGACACTTAGAAACCAGAACATTCAGCATGGCCACCTGGAATTTCTGTCTTTTTTGGTGCAGCAGTATGTATGGCACCTTCAAGATAGCTCCCTTAATCCTAAGGTACAATAGTTCATGGAGAAATATGTAAAGGAGGGTACACAATTGTGCATTACTTTATAATAACAATTTGAGGTATTCATGTCACATAACATTAGACCCCATCAGAATTTTCCCCAAGTTTGTGGAGGTTTAAGTTCCCATTTTCACTTTTTACTGTGGTGCTGTATCAAAGGTAGAAGATTAAAATGCAAATTTGCTTGAAATTCACAATATACTGTATAAGAATAAGGTTGTATCCTTTGAAATAGGTGTGAGCCCTCTATGGAAGCTGACTGTGCTCTGGTTTAAAAATCCAAGAGATAATAGCAATATTTTATAGGCAAGCTTTGCATATTTGTGCACATTTGGTAAATGCGGTCACTCTGTGAAATATAGTATTAAAACAGTCTGGTACATTTGCAAAGATAAATTTTATTGCAATAATTGCAAAAACATTAATTGAAAAATCACAGAATACAAAAATCTGTAGTCACTAGTTCTGTGCATAAATTCTGAGGTTGCTTTTACTACATCATTTACTGAAAAGTATTTATTTCACACATACAAGTCTGATAAATGTTTTACCATCACCCTGTGACTGCATTTTATTTTACTTTCTCATAAAAAACTCAGAGTGAGTTTTCTTTCTAATGAAGGTATTGACTTTTACAAGTAAAACATTGGTTTTGCAGTGGGACGCTGAAGAGTTTATAGCTTACTTTGAATATTTGTTTACTAGTCTTCATTACTGATAATTTGCATCAAACATGGAGTTCTTACACATTCTTATAAAAATAAGATAACATTTTCACTTTACACTCAGTATCTTTAAATATCAGAAACAAGAAAAAGAGATGATTAACAGAGGAGACTGACTGTTTACAGGGGTGTTTATGGATTCAGCAGGCAGCTGACAGCCAGGCAGCTGCTGGGGTAAAATCCACAAGGTCTTAGCAACCCTGGAATTTGCTATCCTCAGTGACAGATTTGGGACTTCCCTATGACAGAATCTAAATACTCTGCATTGCTTGATTATTCAGGTACTGGTATACTGTATGTCTTTGGTATTTTCTGTATTCTGTATAATAGCATTTGTTTGACTTCTAAAAAATCTGTCCCGGAAAAAAAGAAAAAGAATTCACCAAGCAGCTAACTCATTAGATTAGTGTTAGATGGCTAATTGTTATTTATGGGGGCTCTTACATTTTTGGATCTCTCTCCAGCAAAATAAAAGAACAAGAAATGAAATGTGAATGTAGAGTAACAAAAATAGCAGGTGGGATTAAAAGAGATATGAGAGACAGAAAAAGAGAAGCATTCATGGTCCACAGCACCTGAAAGATGCCAGGCTTCACTTGTGGTGGCTGAAAAAATTAGGCCTGCCTCAGTTAAAGTTATGTGGCAGAAATACATATAGACAGTTTGCTGATTACATACGTGGACATTATTTTCTGTTAGACAAATATTTATAGCTAAAATAAATAACATTTATTTTTAAGACTCATAGGCTGACCCTTGCTATGCAAAAAGACTGGCATCTAATGAGTGACTCATGCAGGACCAGTGGCACCAAGTCTAAGGTAGATGTGACCTGTCATCCACTACATCTTTTATTTTTCTCTACCAAATTCAGCGGGAAACAAGTCAATTTAGTTTAGATAAATAGCTTTGACACAGAAGTCAGATGAGTTAAATCCCACATTCAGAGCAGAAAGACCATGAATTTTTTCTCCTAGACAGGTGAAAGTTGAGGCCTGCCACCCCAGAGAATGAATACAGAAGAGCAGAAGGTGAATGGCAGCATTGGTAAGCCAATAACTCTAACACCTCTTTGTTCTTTAGTATCCTGCATTACCATGGCCCAGCAGGAGGTACAAGGGTGCATGTTTTTTTTATCTGACATGTAAGAATGGGTAGATTTACTAGGATATCTCCGAAATCTGAAGTAAAGCTTTTGGCTGTAGGATTATTGCCAGTTTTTGTCAATATGTTGAAATATACTGACTGTGCTGTAAAAGGTTTGGATCTTGTTTATGGTGGTGTACATAATTGTCAGGGAACACCTAATGTGAAGTACAGAGAGAGTTCATGATTTAAGTGTGTGAGCCTTGATATGTTATATTCTTTCGTTTAACAAATTTGCAGAATTTAAGGATTATTTATTAATTGTTCCTTTTTAAAATAGGTATATATTAGGTAAATAGACTGGCTCTGGCTGTGTTAAAATAGTTTCCCACACTGAATGACAAGTAAAGTGATACATATCCAATAGTTTTCGCATTCCTTGCAGCCTTGACTCCTGTACTGCAGTGAATCTGAGCATGAAGTGTGATTTAAATAGATACACATAGTCAAGATTTAGGGAAGCCTAAGAAAGGCTTCCTTAGAAACATTCCTGTGTAAGTCTCATCTCCTGGGTTGCAATGCTGCTTTTTGTTTGGAATTTATTACGTCTTTAATTTCCTACTGTATATTGGTTGTGCTGCAATTTTATCCTGTTCAGCTGTGGTATCAATCTATTCTTGAAAAGCTGTGTACTTATGAAAGTGCATTGAAATGCAGGAGAATTGAGAAGAATTGTCGTTGCTTGGGATTATGGGTGTTTAAAGAAAAGTGGAAGAAGAAATGCACTTGTACTATGCAGTGGGATCAATATTTTTATTAATTTTATGGCAAGCAAAGCTTTCCATAGAGGAAGCTTATCTTAACCCTCTTTTAGTTTCCAGTGCCTTATAGGAGCTACATAGTTTTTTTTACACTCATGCATGTTCCCTTGTGGAAATAGCCCCCAAATAGAATGCAGACAACTTCTGCTACTTCTGTATGGAATCCACTGCTCTGCTTCTTCACCAGCAGCTACCAATCTGGCTCGGCTGTGTTAGGCTTTATCCAGCTGGAGAGGTAAAGTGCAAACTTGCATGGAGGGAGAAACACTTGTATTGCCAAGTAAGGTAGTAAGCAATACTAGATAAACACCTTTTACCTCTTTCTAATATGCACATACACCAAAAATTAATTATGTCACAAGGTCACTGAATATTAATGAACACTGTCCCCATGGGTGTACTCCAAAGGCAGATAATTTTTTAGGTAGAAGAATCTTGTTTATGGGCTTTGACACCACCAGATGAAAAGTGATTCCCTTAATTTTAGTGTCCATCTTGTCTTCTGTGCTTGTTACTTTTAGAAATAATCCTGGCAGTATCTGTTTACTTTACTTACTCAGGATGAAGTTATTTTTATACTCCTCACAGGGTATCATTCAATCTAAAATGATTAATCTTTGCTTGTTTCCCAAATTTTTCTAAGTTTTGTTCTTCCACCTGTTTGTTTAGTCATTGATAGCTGTTCACTCTCCTAATGTGTCATCTGACCCAGCAGCTCTGGATTTTTCAAACATCAGCATTATTCAATATTATTTTTTTTCATCTTTCTAAAGTATTGGTGCTTCAGTGATTTTATTCCTGGTTAAAAATAAAATGCCTTTTATACTAGTTAATTTCTGCTGCTGTTAGGGTATAGTCTTGCTACTTAATTTGGATTTTTCCAGTATTCCGTGTTATAGACTTCTGTCCTTTGGCTTACTTTTAGTCCTGATAGCAAGTGAAAATAGAAAACATACTCCAAATGACCCACCTTTGCTCTGTGTATTCAGAATTAGGCCATGAAGATGATACATAGTGTACTTGGTATAGTTTTGGTTAAAACTTTCCATTAATCATTTGTCTTCTTGGATTATTTTCCCTTGTGTACATACTAACTGTTAGTTTTCAACAGAATGGAAATTGCTGAATCCAAAAAGGAATTTTTAAGAAATGACCTTTTCGTGTGACCTTCAACAGACACCTAAATGGGAAAGAGTTATTCTCGTGCATATTCAGGCTTTAGCACCAATGGGTTGTTTATGATTTTCATAAAGGCAAAAGTAAAACAAGACAGCGATTCCATCAGTTTCAAACAACCCTCTTTTTGATGGGCTGCGTGCCAGTGGATCTGCAGCCAGGCACTCCAGCAAAGGAGCCCTTCCCTGCTGCTGTGCAGAGGAGCATGAAATGAATGGGGACCTTTCTTTCTCCATTAAAACCCTGACACAGAGTAATGTTTTTTTGAAAAGTGCAGTCCTGACAGCTGTGAAAACGTGATGTTCCTACTCTCAGCTCCAGAGGAGAGTGCTGTAGGAGAGCTTCCCAACATTCATTAGGCAGTCTGCATCAAAACTGCTGTCTGAGGAATATCCTGGTCTTTAGACATGATGGCAGTGAGGTCTCTGCTGAGGCCTCTGCTGAAGGTTGCACTCATTATTTGCAGTGTTGGGAAGTGTGTATTTGACAGATAGTGGACTGCATCCACTGGCTCTCTAAACAGCCTTCAGAATGACAGCAACTTCACCTTATTTCTACTCAGCTTCTTGGAAAAGACTTCATTTCTCATAAAAGAAACCTCATTAAAATAAATACAAAAACTTCAAAAGAAAATCTTTAATGTGTGTAAGATAAGGGGTTTTTTTTGGTCTTAAGTTGCTATTTTAAAAATGTATTCCTGCAAATGGTTAATATATAGAAGAATTGTTCCTGGGCTGAAGCAGTTCCAAAAATCATGGTGGCAGTTCGTATGGGCCTGTAGGCTCTCCAGTGTTCTCCTTAACACGTCCAGACTTTCCAGGCACAGTCTCAACACCCCTTGGTTCACTCTGGGCAATGGTATAGGACCTTCTTCATTACACACAAGGTAACAAAAGCTTTCTGGGATGCAATATACATTTGGAGTAGGGGGCATAACACCCTCACACAGCCTCTGGCCTAATGTTCATAATAGCAAAACCCGACCTCTGAGCTCTGTAGGCTGCAGCACGCAAAGTGTTTGACCCATGAGAGGAGCTTGTAGGTGGTGTGTCAACAGCAGTGGCAGGTAACCCAGAAAGGCATACTGCAGCAGAAGTGAGAACTTCCTGTGTTGCAGCAGTGAAATAGTGTCAAAGGGCTTTTAGGGAACTGGCCAGACGAGCTGAACTTGGGTGTGCTTCCAGCAGGCAGAGAAGAGATGCTGAACACATGCTGCCTGCCATCAGCAGCCCTGTGGTTGCCAAGAATTGCAGCTACACCATTACATAAACCATCACACAGTACACATTGTGCAGCCAGACACAGTGTTTGTGTGTGAATGGCTCTGCGTAGGTATGTGGGGAAGTTCACACATGTTAACAGGTCTGTGTTTTAAATTTAGTACCAAAAGTTAGGTTCTTTTATAGCCTGAACTCATCAGCAACAGACATTATTCACTTCTTTTTTGAAATGGAGGGAGAAAAATGAAGGTGCGTGCAGCATGATGGAGCAAATTTGTCCTGTTAGAGAGGGCTCAAGTACAGATTCTGTGCTGTCAAGGCCAAAGAACAACTCTGGTTCTCCTACAACACTAGTAAGCATGTCACTATTTTAACCCTTAGAAAACTGGCTGGCTCACAACGAAATAACAAAAGATCTTTCCAAACCATCTCTATGAATGTGATAATTTAATTCAAACAGCGTAAAGCAATTAGTGTGTGTAAAGAACTTAAAATAGACAAAGCTACTTTTTTTAAAGTATCTATTTCTAGCTCATTAGGTACAGAAAAATCCTTTACATTCAGCTTTTTGACTGCACTCCATCAATTCAGTCCAATCAACAGATTTTCTCAATTTAGAAAGAAAGCAAAATGAAACAAGGGAAATTAAACAGTGAGTAGATCAGTCATCTCTGCTCAGCTTTCAAGGCTGCTATAAGTGTCTTTTTTTTCAGTTATGACATGCTGAAAACAATAGGCCATCTGAAAACTGTGGCTGTGATTTTAACAGCTGCATTATTTTCAAGAAAATTGAAAACCCTCTTTTTAAAATACAGCTTTATCCGACTTTTTTGTATGTATGTATTTTCAGACCTAAATTGCTATTCTGCTCAGGATTGGGAAAAAAGTTTCATTAATTGGTTAAAAGAGACACTCCTCCCAGCATTGATCCGTTGTGGTATGCAGAGGAATAGCCTGGCACATCACAGTCAGAAAAAAGACTAAAACACCTGCTCCCAGTCATACCGCAATATTTATTTCAGAAGCTGTTATCTATTATTTTATATAAAGTATATGCTCCTATAGGCCTGGGGGTAGTTTAAAATATTTCATTGTTACGGCTGTTCTGCCACATCTTTTTCCAAAAGGCCAAGCAGTGCTAAAGTGGCTGGACTTTCAGAGCAGGCAGGACTGATGGAATATATTACCCCACATTTTTACGGCAATGGATGGATTTTCTTTGTCACAGGCAAAGTATGCTTTCTGCATGGCTGGGGACAGTGGCAGATTTTTTTAATTAACATTTGAATCTATTATTTATGAGTGCATTCCCTGATGTCTGAATCTGAGGGCAAGTCCTGCTATACTTGATGTGGTCTCTCACAAGGGGGCTTGAAGGGACCTCCACCGCACAAGTGGAGACACCTGAGACTTTCTGCTTGACTGCTTCTGCCTGTCAGGCAAGGACAAGCATTCAGGGACTAAAGATTTCCCTGTTCTCAATGTCCTTGCCCCAAATATAGTCTTCTAAGGACAATAATTTGTTAGCTCACTGCTAATTCCCAAACTTGCAGATGTTAACAGAAGACCTTGTTGTTAAGGCAGGCCCTTTTGACACCAGGAGCAGCATAAGGCTGTGCATTTCTGACAAGCTGCTCAACCAGCACATCATGCTTGGGGAGACAGGCACGTTCAGCCAAAAATAGTGAAAACCACTCTGGACTTTTCCACTTCCTCCAAGATAGATCTACCAACAGCATCAGTACTCCTGACTCGGTGGTGCTGACAGGGCTGGAAAACGTATTGATGCAGTCACTCAAAAGGCAGCTCTCTCCACACACAGCTTCCCTCCTACCTCTGGACCTGAATATTTTATCCTGAATAATTATGAGGCATATATTAAGGCATATGTTATAAGGCATATATTAAGCACATGGCAAATAATCTACATTTTCTGAGGACAGAAGACTTATAAATTTCCAACAAATTTACAAATTATTTTGTGTCGCGAGCATTTAAAAATGTTTCTTTAAGAAATATACCTAATGCCACAGGGTTTATATTTAAAAAGTCCTCCTGTAATTTATTTAAATTTCTGTTGTCTTATTCTGTTTTCTACAGCAGAATGATAGTTGTATCTCTGTGCATTTGAGATACTGTGGTGGTATTTTACCATCACTGAAGAACTGCTTGAAGATGATAATATGTGGCTTTTAGGCACAGAATTCAAAAACACGAATGCATGTGTGAGACTGAATGTGACTGCTACAAAACAGTGAACTATGGAAATGATGTAGTAGTTTTTCACAACCAAAGGAAGGGTCAAAGTGCTTACAAAAGTACTTATTACCCTACCTATGCTGCCAAGTATTTTATTCTTTAAATAGTGCCGTTAAAATAAATGTAAATATAAAAAGCAAAAGGATTGTTCAACAGAAATAAACTGGAGCAGTTGAATATTAACTTATTTTTCATAGGAAATGCGAAGTTTTCTTCCCAACCTTAAGAATTAGGCACAGTCTTGTCCATCAATGACTATTTTGTGCAGTCCTCAAGTAGGCAGCTAAATCTGCACAATGCTGTTTCCTATAGACAAGCAGCTATAAATCTGGATATATATGGCTCTTGATACAAATGCATATTGGCATTCAAGGTCATTTGGACTCTTCCAATTCAGATTTTGGAAAAGGTATTGCAGTTCTCAGAAAGGAATTGGAGTTTTCCATAGGCTTTATATGTTACGAGAGACCAAATACACTGACCTTTCTGAAGCAACTTCTGGAAAATACACAAGGAGCTTCACCCATCAGCAGTAGTCTTTATTCAAGGTTTGCAACAAAGCTCAATACTTTTTTGACCTCAAAAAGCAGTTTTTTATCAATTTATGAACAATGATTTAATATTTGCAATGCTTGTTGTAATGTATATCATGTAATGTAATACTTGTTTTTGGGAAGGGTGACTTGAAGAGGCATGGCCTTGTTTCCTTCCTATTAATTAATCTCAGAGGTTTATTTATAAAAATTAAAAGCTATTAAAAAAAAGAACAATGTTGTTTTCCAAGTTACAGAAGTGGTTGTAATTATTCTATCAATAATCAATGGAAATGTAACTTCTGCATTTCACATAATTACTATGTATGTGATTTTGACTGCTGGGTTACTAAACAGTGTTTTGCTGTTCATGTACTTTTTATTGTGTTGAATGATAAATTGTGTACCTGTGATCATAAAATAAATTCACTTTTCTCAAAACCAGCTTTCAATTCTGTTGTCCTGTAGTCAGTACAAATTGCTGAAAAGTACAAAGGGAAGAGAAGCAAGCAATTATAGAAATAAAGAGAGCTCTTCTTGAGAAGTAACTTAAGTCACAAAAGCTATATTATTTCAAATACAGATAGCTGGTTGCCATTAGTCTTTTCCTTAGGGTAAACTACTCCATTTGGAATCACACTTTTGCTGAAAAATTATTTTACAAAAATTTAATTCAGGAAACACTTTTCTAGCAACTGTCTTTCCACCAGCTTTAATGACCCTGAAATTAAAGGGCTCAGAGACTCTTTACACCTGTATTCAGCTATGGGGCATTAAGTTACCCTGCACAGGTCTTCAAAACTCAGCTCAGAGGTCTCAGTTGCATGTCATACATAGTATTATTCAAACAGAGTCCATCCATACAATAGTATGTTGCTTTTTTCATGGGAAGGGTTTGATACCAAGTACTTCTAAATGGCAAACCTTCTTAGATAAATCTAAGAATACTTGCAGTTATTCCTGTCCAAGAAGGTCAATTAGGTCTGAGACGTTAGGTCCTTTTGGTGTCTAAAGGAGGATATTTGTTTGTTTCCCTTTCTTGTTCCTAGAGTTCAATTACTTTTCATTAGCAGTGGAGTTGTAATGGTATGAAGATAAAGCTGAAATATTTCACATGATGAACTATTGGACTGCGAGTAGGAGTCAAACCATCACATAAGAATCTGGTTGCTCCTGGTCCATGCTTGTAATGTAGCAATTCAGAGGTAAATTTGTCTCATGCTAATTAGACATCCCTCATTTATTCTGTTCTTCAGTCTCTTATGTCTTTGTAGTACGTTCAGTCTTTTCACCTAAATTCAGAATAACACATAATGATTGGTGCTAATCATTTATACTGCTATCAAGGCCATTGGTCAGGAATCTCTGCATAGCAAAAGACAGTTATTGCTGTCTTCAAAATATTTAATGGTTATGGTCCTAAACAATTGGGAATTACTATTTTGAGGGCTTCTGTCCCCTAGACGTTTAATAAACCAGAATGGAAACTTATGTTATTCAAACAAGACTGAATTAAACAAATCTGAATGAGCCTTCAGAAACTTGTGTAAAATAAACACATTTATTAACAAAATGTCAGACAAATAGAATGCAATTCTGTCACCTTTGCTCACTGATTGCCTTTTGCAGTCCTGAAAACAATGATATTTTTAATTAAATACAGTACTTCCCTTATAAGACTTATAAAGATTGCCCATTTGCTAAGTTCAAGTGCCTACTTAGAGAGGATGTAGGTTTTTTTAAATTCCCCATCCTTAGCATCAGGAATGTTTTACAGATAGGTAAAATTGTTACATACTTGAACTAAAGTTTTAACACTTAAGTAAAATATGAAGAATACTTCAAAAGTCTTTGACAATTTTATTAACAAATATGTTTTAGATTATATGTAGTGGCATAAGATTAAATTCAAAATTCATAAAGTAAAATATATGCTTCTGCAGATATAATAAGATTAAAAAAAATAGCATTTTAAAAATACTAAAAATCCCACAACATGTTGTTATCGTTTCTGTGCTCTCATTATTCTTTCAAACATGGTGCTCATTCACTTTATTTCAGCTGTAAGGCTTATACCTTCACCTCTGGCTCACTTAAGAATCCATTAAAAATTTATTAATTCCTTTAAAACATGCAAAAAAAATAATACAACTTCCAGGAAGAAGAACCATGTAGCCAAAGAGCTACAGAAGTCACTGCAAGAATATTGATAAATAAAACATCAGTTAATTACAGTTTAAGGCTAAATCCTTGGCTGGTGGAAATGGGCAGTCACTGTCTACAGCAGAGCCCAGATGCACCAGTCGACTGCCAAGTCCAAGTTCAAGTTCCAAGTTGCTTTGTTTCTCCATAAAGCAGAAAATTATCTATTTCAATAGTATTTCATTATAATTCTTACACATCACTAGGAAAGTTACATTTTCAAAGATAATGTGTTAGTTTCGAGTCCACTCCAACCATATACATGTGAAAGTAGATCTCTCTGAACAGTTAGAAGAAACCTTGGTTCAAATTATTGCATAATATGAAAAAAAAAATCACAAAAGTGCATATATGTACGTATGTATGTATACAGGCAGAAGGAAGCCACACTGCCACTTGCAGTGCAGCCAGCTGCCACTATAAGGCATTTATTGCTGTAGATACAGGCCTGTGTTGGGTCACAGGGTATATTTACGTGAATGTAAACATCATCCCTTGGTTTGAGAGACCCCATGGGAAGTCTTCAGGTTAGGGAAAGGCGCATGGCCCTGATCTGCCTGGAAGTGACACTTTGTTTAGGACCAGCCTCACTGAAATTGCAGAATTAAAGTTTTATAGCAAAAATAAGAAACTATTTTGCACCAAACTGGTAACTAAATTAGTGTATCAACTTTAAGGACTTCAGAAGAGCAGATGTTGAATGATTTTTTTCCATTTTCCACTAAGTTAATTTGGCAGAAACAAGATCACATTTCCCATTAGCTTCTAGAGTTCTGAAGTGGCCAAACTTAGAATGGCAACTGAACACACTGAAAGACATCAGCACCAGGAGTAAAATGTTTACTTCCAGCCCGTAGAAATCCATCTCAATGACATTTCTTCAGCAAGTGAAGAGTTATATTTTTAACTGCAAGCATGGTCTCTGTGCAGGTCGGTTTGATCAGCGTTTCGGGAAGCAAAAATCCAAAATGGCCAGTGTCACGCAGCTCGAATGCAAATGCATATGGGATGCCATTTTTGTAGGCCCAGTCCATAGAGCTGCCAGAACTCACATCTGAAAGAGGCAATTCAGAGAAACATTAAAAAATGTTAAATGCAGGTCATGCTGAAATCACCAGAGGGTTCTTGCAGCATTTTGTCTCTGGGACTCAGTGAGTATACTTGTAACTCCATCTGTTGCTTGCCCTGATCCTCAACACCCTTCAGAGAAAATAGCATGAGCACCCAACACCTGATGAAATGTGCTCAGCACAATATGGATTAGACCCTTCATTTTCATAGGAAAAAACATTGTAACTGTTTTGTGTAAAGCAAAATTTTAATAAAAAGAGAGTCTCTAGAATAAAGCCTCAAACTGTTCTTGTCTCCATGTGAGCACAGTCTGAAGTTTTCCTTTTTTTTTCCTTTCCATCCAAAGATCTCCCAGCTGGACTGGAGAGCTCTGCATGCTCCTAGGTATAAATTGGGTTTTTTAGGAAATTCATTTGCAGTGAGAAGGGGGAAAGTTGATAAAGTATTCTGCCATCTTCTTTTTAAAATGCTTTTAAAATTCTTTTCATTTGTCTTACTTTCTCACCCTTTCCCCACAGCATTGAGAGCATTTGCATAGGTGGTGTCTAATATCAACAAACCTTTCCGAGGAAGTGTGCTGCTTATGCTTTCATTATCTCCATATGCTGATTACCCAAGGCACACTTTTTTATACAGATACATCTCTCATGTGGCCTGCTGTAATCTGTGCAATTCTGACATTAATTCACACTGATTTTCCTTTGACATAGTGACTGACTGCAGTGTAATGGGCACAAGATGATGACTATGCTGTGACATGGAGTCCCATGATAAGTGGAACTGTAGCTAAAACACAGCAATGGCAGAGGAAACGCAGGAGGTTACTTGTGAAAAGTCTTTGGCTTTTCACTTTTTCAATGTCTGTTATCATTAGCCACAGCATTCAGACCTCAAGGTTTCAGTAAAGGAAAAAAAGTGTCTTGTTAAAACTTGTTGAACTTCTTTTTCTTTTACCTCTCTACAGAGTGCTTGCCCGACAAATGCTGTTACAACTTAGCAGTGCATTTGCAGTATCTGATAAAGATATGGTTTTAAAGACCGTAGTTTTTCTTTTTTAAAAAACCCATAGTTTTATATGATATGAATATGTTATTTGCTGGCTTTTGACTCTCAAGAGCATTACATTTTAATCTCTTTTATTGCATCAATTGAGTTAATCTTACTGCAATCAACTGACCAAATCAATTGCAAAACTTTCTTCTGCCTTCCTCAGAACCCAAAACTGGAACAAAGTTCACTCTAAACAGTGTTTGCATTCTTTGTTATAATAAGGGTATTCACCTTCTTACTGTAGGAAGGTCAAAGCCACAAACCTGCAGAGGAAAACTTACACAAAGTGCTGGAAGCAGGGCCATATCTGTATCTTACACCATAGGCTGACTGAAGAGCATTAACAGCATTATAGGCTGCTGATTCCTGAGGAGGAGAGAAAAATCAAATACATAAATTAGACTTTGAATTAAATACTGTATTGTGATTGGAACCTGAGTCAATGGATCATTGACCTCCAGCGCAATGCCGTGTTCCATGAATCTGTGGCAGCTAAGTTAAAATTATTGTAAAGGATAAATGCATTATTTATTTTTAATGACAGCAGTTCCCTGAAAAGCTTGGTTTGGTATTTTCATGGCATAAAAGAGCTCACTGCACCATGAATGATCAAGACATTAAGTATTTGTAATTATAGATATATATGTCAGTTTAGCCACAAAACAGATTTAGATGACACGTAAGACCATGAGATGAAATAATCTCTTTGTTATGCAGTTTAAAAGCCATGCATGCATCTTCTGAAGATGAATTTCCCAGTTCACTAAACCTTGTCTCTGCTGGGCTTGTGAAGGAAAAATTATGTCTTGTTGACACTCACAGTGGTTCAGTGAGCAGAGTGGGAAGAAGGAGACAAGTTCCACTCCTGAATCTCTGATCAGCAGGTAAATGTTCACTGCTGGTCTAACTTTCTCTGGGGCCTGATGATGTAGCCTTGGAGAGCTCCACTATTCAAAAATGTGATTTCAGTCCTGTACAGGGAAAATCAGTGTCCGCCTTGCAACAGCTTGCAGCTGAAAGGCTGTGTAGGAGGTCCATGGTTCATCCTGTGAAACTGTGTACAGAAGGCCTGGCCCCTGGAAAATTCTGAGAGTCACATACGGATAGTGCATTGAAACACACGGAAAGGATGCACATATTCAAAAGGAAAAGGAATATTGCCCGAAAGAAAAGGATATTGGCAAATATACAAAGAAGGCTGGGAAAACACAGTCATGTCTCTACAGAGAACAGGAAATTATTATCTTTGGAGCTAGAAGTGCTGGACTTTGAACCACTGTGTGAAGCTGCAATGGTTGTTTTAGTTGTTTTATTTCCTTGAACAGAAGGTTTGTTTGGTTTATGCAAGTTTTCATTAACTCAGTTCTTACCTTGTTATTCATCAGGCACTAAATGAATACACTGGGGAAAGATTACCCTATACTTGCCTTTCCATTTATATGTTTT
Organism: Trochalopteron elliotii; assembly: GCA_024734555.1. Classification (NCBI taxonomy): domain Eukaryota; kingdom Metazoa; phylum Chordata; class Aves; order Passeriformes; family Leiothrichidae; genus Trochalopteron; species Trochalopteron elliotii. The sequence goes on along the minus strand of JANPWX010000024.1, from coordinate 4,705,329 downwards.
TCCTAACCTCTCACTTGTTTGCCCTTGTCAGGAGTTGGGATCTTGACTTATTCCTTCAGCTGACCCATGCAGGCTTTGTCTGTCTGAGTAGAGAAGCCAGAGAAAACTGCTTTAAATGTCATTCCAGAAACAAAAGTAAGCTCATTTTCACTTCCTGATGTGCAGGTAGGGCTTTGGAGAGTTCATTTTACACAGTCCCTCCTGTTAGCAATGAAAGAGCACATTTTTACTCCATTACAAAAATTTGTTAGGCACAACCAGAATTTTTGGTTTTTTAGCAGAAGGATGATGGTGCTGGAGACTCTGGCCTTTTCAGCTCGACCTCTTGCCACCTACAAGAGAGTGTGTGGAGGCAAGGACCACTTAACTCAGTGTTGCTGGAACTTCTGCAGGGCTGGGATGTGTTTGTCAGCCAGTGTAAGGGTTAATCTCTAACTCACCCTAACACCAAAGATGAGAAGGGCTTATCCTGTGAGAGAAGTGCTGTCACTTGGCACTCTTCCTCCAGATGCCTTGACTTCTGAGCTGTGACACACAAGATCCATGATGGGGTTGGAGTTGTTGGACCCTGTGAGGGTGGCAGGGTGGCAGTGTGAGGTCACTGTGGTGGCTGTGGCTGCACAGGGCCTGGGAAGGGGGAGCTCCAGTTGCAGCCAGGAGCTGTTGTCTGGTGCCTGCACTGTCCCAAGTATGAGACTCTGTTGCTCAACCAAAATTTGCAAGCGGCTGTGCTTACCATCCCAAGGTCTTGGTGAGAAGCTGTGATGGCCTGACAAGAGGCCTGATGCCAAGGGAGCAGGAGACAGGGCTCAGCTGGGGAAGGACAAAGTGGAGGACAAAGTCCTGATAAATGCACCATGGCAAGGAGAACACAGCCACAAACAAGAAGACTCCCTGTGCATGAGTTACGGACTGTGCAGCAATGAGACAACAGATAATCCTGTTTGAAATCTTTCGAAGAAATAGTTTGTCAAGGCCCATTTAAAATCAGCACAACAGTAATGGGTTCTGGGCAGAGGCAGAAACTTATCTGGAGGTCAGACCAGGAGCATCCCAAGTCCATGTCCATGTGGGCATGCATCCCTGGGCACTGTGCACTTGAGGCTCTTAGCCTTGAGGAATGCAGCTGGCTTCCACTGTTAGAGCCATGTGCCCAAAAAAGGGACAGTTCTCAAGTGCATCATACTGTGCAGGTTGGATACTGAATAAATCCAGGCAACCACTCTTTGAACACCCTCAAGGAGAACATGCCACATAAAATTACCAGATTTTTGCAAAGATGTACACAAACTCAGTCATGCCATGTAAGTTCACTGCAAACACTAAGGCAAATGACAGTACAGGAAGAAAAAGGATGAAAATCAGGTGAAATTTAAAACTTGGAGATGGATGTGTGTTTCTGCTGGTGTTTTTTTTCAATCTAAAAGTGTACTTTCATTTTAAGCATCTTAAAAGAACAGATTTCAGGAGAGTGTTAATAAGAGAGTTGTGCCTAAATTAGAGCAGAATATGCATGTTGTGATCAGTACACCACTCTCCAGTTTCAAAGCAGCTCTGAATAATTGAAAGCTTTAATTGAAATGGTAACTGACAGCTCACTAGAATGATCTGACCCAGACAGAAACAGCCTTTCTTCTGCTCGGAATTAATTGTAGCCCACTGTTAGCACCAAAAGCTATTTATTTGCGGTGCATGTGGGGTCCTACTGTTTTTCACTGTACACAGCCCATGTAGACCAACAATACTTGTTCCATCAGTGTCAGAAAACAGAGATCTATCACTTCCCAGCTCACTGCAATTTCCAAGAGAACTGGAAAATCTGAAACCTCCGCCTAAGCCATAATTTTTGAGACTTCAAATATTAAAAACTACACATTTATAAGCCACCAGGTGATGGAGCCTTTGGCTCTACACAAGTACTAAAACACAAAAATAAATAACCAACAAGTATTCCCTTAATTTTCACTATGATCCCTATAATGAGCTCTATAAATAACAGGAAAATACTTCAGTTTCCTATTTCAACCTCCCTCTTGTTTTTGACCAACTGCAATGAAAAGAAGTATGTGGTTCAAACACTGACAAGATATTTAGAATTGGTATGTGGCTTCCATTTGTCCATGGGAGTTGTTTAAAATAGTGTCTTTTTTTTGCTCCTTTTGCTCCACTCCCTCTGATGAGAAGCCTGATCCAAGGTCTTGCAAACCTGAGGAACACCTGCTAAACATCAAAAACTGGGATCCTTTGGTCTACATGCCATGGATGGAAAGGCAGAATGTGTACAAGCTGAGGGGCAGTTACACCCCATCTCAGAATGGAATTATCCCTTAAGCAACAAGAACAACGAAATATACTGGTGTGTGTGAAAACTCTCAAATAAATCTCACTTCTCCTTATAATGAATTTCCCATCTATAGCATCTGCTATTGCCTTATATTACTCTGGACATTTTAGTCAGATACCCAATAATCATATACTTGCAGAGAAGTTGCTTATTCTTCCTAACACTACATCTTTACTTTCTCCTCTGTTGTATGTATATTCTTAAAAAAAATATGCTTGCACCTGCTGATCTTCAAAGGAATGAGAACCTATGATTTTAAGTTCCCAGCCTATGTTATTTTTCTAACTAAATAGTCATCAGATCACTTAGGGAACTCCTTCCTCCTTGTCATTCACCAAAAGAGTGTGAAGGTAGAATTAAAAAAAAATCATAAATTTATCTACAGTCATTACAGGATTCAGTGGCCAGTCCCCACAAGTCTCATATTTTTAGCTCCTTTGGCTGCTTAGTTAACATCTAATTTGCTGTTTCACAGGAATGGCATCAGACAATAATGTTTAGTAGCTACTGAAATTAAATGTCTCAACAGAAATAAACTACAAAGAGAGTTTAGTTTGTGGAGTCCTGGCTGCTCAGCCCCTTGAGGGAACAGCTGAGTGAAACTTCAGTGAAGCCCCAGGGACTGACAACATCATTTATTCTGCACAGGATAAATCTAAGGTGCAGTTAAGCTCCTTTAGAGAAAACTAGCTTAAACCAGCAAGTTAAAAGTAACTGCAACTTTCAAGGTCAAAATGGGAGATAAATGGAAAATGTAATTTTACTCAGGATTGAGGGTGAAAGAAAGAGGCTTGCAACTGGTTGGTGCAATGTGGGTCTGTGAGCAGAAGCAAACAGAGAGAAAAGCTTAGCCATGTGTCCCTCAGAGAATAAGCCATAAGGGGGGTTTATGAACAGGAGGCTGGCTAAAGCAGACCTCAGACTGCAAGCAGAGGAAATAGCTCTGCATTTGGATGAGCATGGAATACATGAAATGTACTCATCTGTGAATCAACAGGCTTACATCAAAAAATGTGCTCTCATTAATTTATTTTTCTAATATACAGAAGCTCCTGGTTTTAATTACCTGCTTGTCTGAAAGGGTCAAAACCACTATGTCTGACCTGAACGATACACAGTGCAATTGAAGCTTTAACTTTGGTGAAATCTATGAGATTCCTCCTTGAACTGATAAATGTAAACAGTTTCAATTTTATTTTGTTCATAATATTGAAGATGATCTTCTTTGTGCTTCTAGTGTTTAAGTTATGAGCATGAAGAGACATTTCAACTAGAATTTCAACTAGATGCCCAAGGACCTAAGTATGTAATTCCCATTACAGTTAATTAAATAAAATGATAATAAGTACAATTAAAACTTAGAGATTTATCCTATAAAGTAATTTAAAGGGACTGATGGGTGAAAGGCATGATACCATTTTAATCAAATTACCACTGAATCATGGTGAGTGAAGTTTATATAACCAGAAATGTGATTGCAAGTAGATCCAGAATAAATACTGCTCAATATTATATATGTGCAAAGTATAGACAAAACAAATCTCCTCTCAAAAACAAAATGTACCAAAAAATATACAGAGGAGCACTTGTCCAAGTTTTAATGTACTTACCACACAGTTGAAATTTGGAATGGTTGCATATTTGTAGGAGTAAGGGTACAGCAGCATCTGTGCATATGCGTGGAAGGACAAATAGGCTTTGATTTGTTTCCGGTGTTTGCGAAGAAAATGAGCAACAGCCTTTACCTCAGGCTCAGACTCGGGAAAAGGACCACAGTAAGTGTCATCACATGGGTGTAATGAAGCACCTTCATCTAGAGGTTGAAAGAGAAAGTTGGCAGTGAACAATCACAGAGAAATTCCAAGGGTCAGCTTCTGGCTCAGCCTCTTTTGGCCCATGTGCAAAAGCGTGAAAAGCAATAAACAAATTCAATTGCTTTCTTGTGCCTGACGGACATGAGCCTGGGGACCTCAATGCAGCAATCTGCTTGTTCATCTGGTAGACACACCAAGCTCCCAATTGGCCAACTACACAGGATTCTCCCCAGAAGATACATTTTTTCCAATTGAAAAAGGAGAACCTGACTTCATTGTATTTTCTTCCCTGGCTTTACCTATCAGCAGCACATTTTATGACAGCATTGCAGTATTAAAACTATTGATGGGTCTCAGTTGGTCTATTTGAAATCAGAGAGCTATACCTCTTTCATTAATCACTCCCAGGACAAATCTAGCCTTTTACAATTTTTAATGTATTACCTACTATTGTGGTGGCTACAATGGTAGGTAGACAACCTCAACAGGGATTATCTTAAAAACATGGCAATAGTTCCTGACTACTGCCTATTTTCACCCCTGCTAACCTCATGGAAAAAAAAAAAAAGCCACATGGGATGACTGCGCAGTCAGTTAAAATAGAAATCACCTCAGTTTGTACAGGGCCTAACTTTGCTTCAAGTTTGGGGCAGGGCTTCAGTTTTGAGGATATCTTTATGTCAACCTGCTCAGGTGGCAGCAAGCTGCACAAGAGTAGCCTACATATAATATCCCATGAGGCACTGAAAGGTGAAACTTAGGAAAGGAGCTGTGGTGGTGGCTCCTTTATAATTTAGCAATTGTGGATGTAAGCCATCGTCTCATTTACAGCTTAGGGGCTGGGCCTAAAAGAACAATATTTATGCAAATCTACTCTGCTCTTTTATCTGCTGCAAATTCAAAATACCACACATTTTATGTTGACCTGCAGAATAATAATAGTTTGTTTGCAAACTTCCCTGGAGCCATCAGGGACTTACAACAATAGTGTTTTATTAGCTTTACTTTGTATAGTAAGTACTGCCACCCTCAATCAATAAGAAAAGAGCCGTGTGTGAGAAGGCATAATGATATCAACTAAAACGGGGTTATGCAATCAACATAATGCCAAAAAAAAAAAAAAAGTGGAAGAATTTCATTCTGCAGTTTTCATTTGTAAGATGAAAATTGAGGTTAGCATTCAATGGCCACAGGTGGGGATTTCAAAAGGTATTAGTGCTTGGATCGCAGTGGATATGGGAGGGTTATAGAGTGCAGATGGTCTTCTCCATGCAGAACAGATGGCCCCAAGTCATCCAAATCCCAAGAGCACTCTGCCTCGATTTCTTTTCAGATAATATAGCTACAGGAGAGGTATTTAACAGTCTCCAGAGCCTTTGCCTTTTTTTTAGTTTTTTTTTTTTTTTTTAAATCGATACTACATCTTCTGCTTTAGTGTTGTATACTGAATCATGGCAATGGATAGCACTGTTAATAAACAGTGGGTTCCTAGCTAATGGTAAAATGACCCAATGGTAAAATATGGCTCAGTTTAGAGGCTTCTAGGGAAGGAAAAAAAAACCTCTCTAAACTGTTCAGCATATTATGGTGAGCCATGTGCCATCTCAGATGTAGTTAATGCTTTACCTTAAGTGAAGCAGGCTGGTAATAAAAAGGAGGTTTCCATGGTGGCCTTGGATAATGCAAGGATATGCTCAATTTTCATACTGGAAGTTCTTTTAAAGTAACTGAAGAATGAAAAAAGAGTTGATACAGTATGTATCAATTCCTTTGATATTTCTAAGTTACAGTCATGAGAAGCAAATGGAATTGTGTAAAATGTTCCCATGCTGCCTTATTTTTGTACCTGATAGCATACTGGGGGAGGACAAGTATCCTCTAACATCCACTATGAGACCCAATGAACAAAAGAAATGTGTGCCAAGTCTGATAAAACTACTGCTTTGGTACAGATGGAAGACTGAGAGGATGAAAAAGCTGAAGCACGATTTTCAAACTTCTTTGCAGCTGCTTCTGCCACTATAGGACACTGTCCTCAGTGAGCACTGGGGTGCACTGGAAATTGGGATGTGCTGGAAATTTTAACTCCCACTGTTGCTCTCTTGGGGATTTGGATGCAATCGCTTTAACTACATTTGCCCTATGACTTAAATTAATTCTAAGTACCTCATTATTTGCTTTAAAGTTGCTATTACTTCATTATCATTAAACCATTGTACTGGTTATTGCACATATATGTGCATTTCAAGGAGCATTTCTACCCAGAGTTCTTGCTGCCAGTATTCACATGGAATTTGTGGAATATTCTGTGTGCAATTTGCATGCATTGTTTTGAGTACAGGTTGCTGCAACATGAAATCTAGCAGTGATATGGCCCTTTGCTTGGTCCCTAGAGAGTCATAAAGCTTACATCAAAGTCCTACACTAGAAAGGAAGAGGAAAGCAGATGGATGCTGTGTTATCAGCACTGACTAGCTCACTGCTGATAACATTTGGCAGCTTTTCTGAAGCCAGAGTCTGCCACAGCACACCTGCCTGGAAGCCCCACTGTGAAGTTCAAGCCCGTCTGAAAACTCCAAATGCAACTGAACTGAATAAAAAGGTTTTTACAAGCACATGCAGTTTTAAATGTTAAACACACCATGATTACACAAGCCTCAAAGTGTGATATGATGCAGATTCTTCTCTGACTCATCTCATGTCAGATATTAATGAGACCACCAGGTGACTGGTCAGGGTCATCTGAGAAACCAGTCAGCCCAGTTCATGAAAGACCTCTTGATTCTGCATCAAAATAGACAATCAGACAGACTTTGGGGTCCAAAGCAGGAAGCAGAGCATGTGCTTGTTGGAATGACAAGCAGTCTTGAAAGAATTATTTTTTGAACTTGGGGTGGGGACCTGTCTTTCATGTTCAGTGCCGGGGAGAAATGCAACAAGTAGGGAATTACAGCACACAACCCATGTAAGTACTGTTACAGTTTCACTAAGCCTAGAAAAGATAGTTTTTTGAATGAAAACTAAGCAAACATTTTTAGGACTGAATAAAAATGTGTTTTAATACAGTGGCTAGGGAGCAGGAAGAGGGAGGAGGAACCCAAGAAAAATTAATTAGAACTAGAATGAAAATGCACTGAGTATTAATTTTGCACTAATAGGTACCTAACATACGTCTCTCAACACACTATGAGAGAACTGACTATTCCAGTTATGCCAATGGCTACCTTCTGAACAGTAAATGAGTAACATGGTAACAGTGATGCAGGACTGATTCATTTTTACATTATGTTTGCAGTATAAAATTGCCTTAAAGATTATGATAGCAACCCTGGGCCTGTCTTCTGTAGCAGAGGGTTTCTCAACTAACACACGCTTTCTGTAAATGCTTCTGTCTCAGTCCTCTCCTTAGAGTGGGTAGAATTGAAAACAATTTGAAGCAAATTTCACAGGTCCATACTGGACTGAATGTATGCATCTGTTCACATTCACTTTTATCCTTACAATTTTCAAAATGCTACTTAAAGAATCTAGCTGTTGCAAGCCAGACTGTACAGTGCTCACCTCTACTGCCTGCAATTCGAGTATTGTGGAAACATCTAGAGACTTCCAGTGGAAGAGGGATGGGCTGAAGGCAGGGCTCTTGCACTACACAAACACAATTTCTTGTCTTTACAAGCTTGTAATATAAATAAGGAAGGTGGATGTAATTTTTTGCTGGATGAGAAAACAACTGCACAGAGAGCTGAAGGAAGTTGCTTAAGATGGGAGAGCAGGTCAGCAGGTATATACTGCCATATTTAAGTGTTCTTACTTCCTCACACCAGAACTTTTAGGGGCTGATTACTTCTGTGTGAATTGCACTATCTTTAGGTTTCATAAAATACCATTTTTTCTTGGCAGACCCATTCCAAATCTTCTGGTAGTTATTTCATTACTGCTGTGATCTCCAAGGAAAATTCAGGCCAATTTTTATGTAATACTTACAGAAGTGCTGGGAATTTAGAATTGTATCTCCATGCAATTAGACACACCTTCTTTCTTTATTAAATCACTAATAATAATGGCCTTAAGGACACTGAGGCCAGCAAAGTAAGTTTGACATTTCCAAAGCTAAAATAATTTCAGAGAAATGGCAAATTGAATAAAATGAAGCTTGAAATGGTTCCTGAAGCTACAGTTAGGTAAATCTTGAAAAGTCATGGTTCATTCTCAATGCTATGCTTCAGATTATTTATATGATTGCCAAAACACAGAATAGCTGTATGTGTGATTTTAAAAATTTTGCCACATTCCCATGAAAAGTTTTTGATAAGGTCTGTTTTTTCAAGGTTGAGAATTTTATTTTTTAGAAGTTAGTAGGAAAATTTGAGCCTTGGCTTATGGCTTTATGGGAAAAAATCTTAAACTTCAACTACAGAAAAGAGAACACTTCACAACAGATGTGATCTAACCTACTTGGATAATCACCTCTGTTGGATAATTAAATACAGGGTAATCTGAACTGGGGGACCAAAGTATCTCCATACTTACCACACCACTTCACTTTCCAGTTGCGATTAGCATCAACACCATGACAGTGAAACCTCATGTTCTTTGATCTTGTTTTTCTCCAAAATCGATCCTAGCATAATTTACAAAATATTTAAATAGCAATATTACTCTGATTTGGCAAAAAGCTATTTATATACATAACAAATCAACCCTGGTAAAAATATTCAGTATTCTGTTTTAAGTGGAGTAATTTTCTTCCATTTTGCAAGGCACAAAGTGATGGACTTGATTTACAGAGAGTCACCTTTGAATAATGTAATAACCATTTGATCTTTTTGGTATGAATAATTTTTTGAATAATACTACTGCCAATACTTACATTTGTCCAGCTGAAATGATATCCATCCACATTAAATACAGGCATGACATAGAAATACAGCTGAGTTAACATCTTTCTCATGTCAGGATCAGTCTGGTATGTCTGCAGAGCCTAAAGTAGAAAAGCCAAAGAAAATAGTTTCCACAATAAAAATAATCTCCCAATTAAGTATTGTGATGGCCTATGACAGGCAGTACAGAGGTCTGTTTTCATGGCAGCACAGATATCCTTCTAGCTGTGCCTGAAAGGCTGACATCTTCCTGGAGATGTGATTCAGAGAGTGAACATGTGAAAAACGTGTTCTAAAGACCCTATTCTCTCTGCTTTTCAGTATTGCTTTCAGTACTCAAGAAAATACAACTCATATTACAGAGAAGCAAATACATGCAAAGTTTTTCTTGAAGTAAGAGCTGAAAGTCAGTGGAAGAGATTCTTAGTTGAAGAAATGAGTTTAGCTCCTGTAAGACAATGGAGCCCCATTGTTTCCACCAGGTGATTTGATAAGGTCTTGAAGCATTTAAGGCTCACATTAACAACACAGCTTTTGTTAGTATTCAACGTAGCTTACTATATGCACAATTACCAATACAGGCAGTTTATTCCTTTACAGTTCAGACACCTCTCTATTTTTGGAGAACCTTTAGTATATAGGTTAGTAGAAGAAGTCTAGGTAGGGAAAGTTTTTGGGGTTTTATCCATTCTGCATCTTAGAAAAATCAGCAAAACCAGAGGCTCCTCAGCAGTTCTATTTGCTAGTGCCAGAGATGCTCCTTTACTGGTTCCAGGAAGCTTATACTCCACGTTCTCTTGCAAATACTGTCCCTTGTCAGAGCTGGGAATCAAATTTGCATCCTTCAAAGTTTAAGTCTAGATTTTATAAGGTGAGAAATACATTGCTTCATGTAGCAGGTGGAAAGCATATCACTGATGCTGGTTTCAGAGGGATGCCTGAGCCTGGCTCCTCTCCTCCTGCTACTGTGATTACAGCCTTCTGCTCTGCAGTATTTCTGGCCCTTCAGATCTGAAGAGTAGCATGTGTTTGGGGAGCAAAGGGAAACATTTGCTCTGAAATAAACTAAGCTAAATGCTTTTCAATTGAGAAATGCTTGGGAGCAGTGTGAAGCACAGGAATTCAATACTTCTGGGCTCCTAATGATGCAGCTGTTTGAATTACTGAAGCTGCCATGGGAGCTGATGGATGCTTTGTTTGGAATACCTGTAAGAAATAACCATACATTTTGACTTGTCTGAGGCTGAAATTTACTCATGGAGGAGTATGACATTTTTTTTCTTTACTGAGGGGATTAGTGGGTTAATGAACCACACAGAAGAAGTCTAAATACTTCTTCTGTGTGGTTCATTAACTGTCCCTCTGTTGTGCAGTGCCTTCTCCTTACCCAGCTTCATCTCACCCTCCCAGAAGTGCTCTGCACGTGCAAGTCCTTCAGCCTCACTGTCAGATCCAAAGCAGCACATTATCCCTGTGAAAAACCAAGTCACCCAGTGCTCACCCACACCAAGCTCTTCTTTCCAGCCAGGCAAGAGGGGATGGTCAGAAACAGAAGGCAAAGGGGCAAAGCACAGAATGAAATGAGATTTGGGCAGCAGCTGGGACAGGGTGGTGTGGAGCATTGCACATTAGGATGATCCTGAAAGAGGGGAAAAGAGAATGACAGTGTGCTTTTGAGGAGAATCTTGATGGACTGCCCAGGAGAAAGCCCCAGCCAGTGAGGTCATGGGTTCCCTGGTCCATTTGGCAGAAATTCCCCAAAAACTCTTACCTGGTATTTCATTTCATTTTGATTTACTTGTATTAAAAAGCCATATCAAGTCTTCAAATATATTTGGATTTAAAAAATTGCTGTTCAGGGAACTGCAAAAAAATTTGTTTTGTCAAAACATTGATTTGTCAAAAATAATGACCATGAAAATCAGGACTGTGTGTCATTGCTATTTCAGATGCAGAAAACACGTAATGAAGTAAACAGGGCACTGTGTGCGTTAGGCTGGCCCTGCTCTTCAACCTGCACAGGATGAAGAAGCAATATAGTAAGCATGGACGTTAAACGGGTAAAACTGTTCTTAGAGTTGGAAACAGAACCAACCCATGCTCCAAAATGTGAGCCAAGGAAAATGAACATTTTTATCTTGCTTATTTCAGGGAGAAGTAGTTTAGCTGAGGTGGAAATAAAGCACCACACACCACTTCCTTGATTTTTTACTGCTTTTCTCTTTTTAGACAGTATTAACAAATTAGGCTCAGGTTGTGTCCCCATAGTGGGTATTTACATACCAGTGATGATGAAATTTGTATATGTTTGTATCTGTATTTTGTTTGCCATTCTTTTGCTGTCAGTTACATCTGCAATTATGCATTTTGTTAAACTGGGTTATATACTATGTTTTAATATGCAATGCTGTAAGACTAAACTCTTTAAAAAAACACTTTAAAAATCATCTCCTTAAAATAACTACAGATAATTAATGTAAGGTAAAAAATACACTGCTTAAAATTGCATTAATGAATTTTGGATTTTCTTCAGAGCATTTCCAAATTTGCAAAAGTGGCATAACAAAAATATTTGAATTAGACTTTTTAATATACAATATGTTTTAAATCCTGTGAAGAATATATTTTCTCTGCTAGGTGAAAGCACCACTATTTAAAAACCTAAACAAAATACAGTTGTATTTACAAAATACAAGTTTTACAGTGACTCTATATTATTTTAATGCCTGTTGTCATTGACAAAATACTGGAAGAGATTTTGGAAAGCATTATAGTCCCCAGTAATAATCCTCAAAATTGAAAGTCTCAACGTTGGTTTAGAGCCAAATATGTCATTCAATTCTGTTCTTTAAAGAATATATGGGGTTTTTTAAATAACTTTGTTACCCCCTTAGAGTAGTAGTTGATTAAAAATACAGTGGATCTAGAATGGCTTTCTTCTTCGAAGCAGATAGTGTGAGTGAGACCATATTCACTCTTCCCGCCGAGAATACTTTGTCTTTCGTACTGCTTTTATCTGGTATTTTTATTTGATGTATGTAATCAGGCAACACAGTCAGTATAATCTTTGGCAACGATCCTTACAGTAGTTACCGAGGTGTGTCCTTGCTGGAGCAAAGCCCACAACTTGCCTTTTGTGAGGTGACTCTGAGTCCTCCCAGCACCGCTCATGTGAACCAGCTCCCCCGCCCCGGCAGTGCTGAAAGGTTCTCCCTCTGCTGTGACACGAGCAAGGCGAATAGGAACCATCAGTGAATTTACTGCGCTGTAGTTTGCAGAGAGCTCTCGGAATATGGGTGGATTCTGCTTCCTCATCGTGCAATCAATAGCAGCTTTGCTGCTGAATGTGCAGAGAGCCAGAGCGGCCTGATAAACACTGAATCGTGTTATTAGTGAGTGAACAGATGATAGAGGAACACTGCCAGCACCGTGCAAATAATCTGCCTGGGGGGGTGGGGAAAGGACCAGTGATTAATAGGATGGGGCTCGATCATCTGGATCAGCTGAGTGATGGTAGCTGATAGAGCTATACCGGCTTAGGCTGGCTGAGGATATGGTCTATAGGAAATTTAATTTAGGGGACGAAGTAAACAAAAGAGCTATATTGTAAACTGCCAAGGCTATAAAGGCAAGAGTGTAAAGTGGATTTAGGATGCAGTTAGGCTTTTTATAAAATCAGGGGATTGACTGAGAAGGACAAAGCAAGGAGACAGGGTTGGGAGAAACTCTGAAATCCCAGTTGAGCTTAATAAGGATTTGCTATCCCACAATTAGTTATTATTAAATTTAAGGTAACAATCAGCTTTTGCTATTTCTGATTTTGAATTAAACAATCACACTGAATTAAACAGTTACTATTTTAGCACAAGGCATTTACTCCATTTACTGCTCTGCCAGAAATCGCACAAAACTGCTTCTGACAAAACAGGATTAACTCTTCTGTGCCATTATTAAGATATCCGTTAAAACATCTTTTCTGACAGAAACACACAATATTTTGCTTTATTTGCACATGTTACACTTTAGCAGGCTGCCATTCAGGCAGCCACTATGGTCTGCCATTCAGGCCACTTCATTGCCACTTTATCAGTTCGGCAAGTTAGTAATTAGCTCTGTCTCTGCTCTTGGAAACAGTACAGCTTTTTATCTCTGTTTTCCCTTTTACTGCTAGTGTCCTGCTTTGGCATTCAAATCACAAGCAGAGTGGTAAGCCCATTATTAAAGCTAAGATACAGCCAAGTATTTAAAAACAAATGGCTTAAGACAAAGGGTCAAATTTTCAAGGCTGAAGCTTGAACTGTGTCCAATTTATCTTTTTTGTTTAATACAAAGCAAAACCTTCCTTCCTCTTTGAAGGCATTTACCACAGGAGAAACCCAGAAACAACTGAGAAAGAGGAGTGTGCTGCAACTACTCCTCAACATCCATAAAAAGAGTCTGACAAGAAGGATCTGCAGAATCCCAAAGACTTGATTATGTAGCTCCTTCAGGATGCAAATGGAAAAGAGCTGAAGCACAGAAGAGGAAGAGGGATGATGGTGGGATTGACATGTTAGAGAAGCAAACAGACATTCCAGGAATCTTGTGCAAGGCTGGGACCACTGAAGCAAGGGCAAGACCTTGTGGGGAAAGAAGATGCATAATTACACAGATCTTAGTAGAAACTGGAGAGACAACTTCTTGGTTCCACTCAGAGAGGTAGTACAAAAAGCAAAAAAGAAAATCCTCTTAGATGCCAAACAAGTCAAGAACTGCCTATCTGGGAAAAAAAAGGCCTGAGTTATTCTGAAGCACTGTAAATGCTTTGAAAGGAGCAACACAGATTTCTTTACTAGGAATTGTATGAAATTAGTGCCCAGCAAGATACAGGCCTCTGAAAAATGTAGTTATTGAATTTTACATCCTAATTGTGTTGCTCCATGGTACTACATATTGAGGGAAACTCAAGAGAACTCACTTGAATACAAGGTTTAATTAAATTTTTGAGACACAATTAAATACTTAAGATACAAACAACTGCCTGAAGTTCCACTTCTGGAACAAATAAATTGTCCAACATACAGAATTTTCTTTCACAGTCCTTTTTCATGCTCTGTATGTGCATATGTGTGCACATACTGAGCTCAGTGTTTCTGCATATCAGCAGTTTTACTGAGGCCCTAATTACTCAGTACCATCATACAGGAGTGGACTGCTAAAATACAAAGCAGAATTTCTTCCTTAGGGCAATTAATGTGTTGGAACAACAATGCGAATTCTTTTCATGCCTTGAAGAAGAACATACCCAACAGCTTAAAAGCCTTCAGGGGGTAGAATCTGACTGTCCTAGTGATGAATACTTAAATAGGAATTTACAGGAGCAAGTGTCATTGAAGAATTCCTATAATAGGCACAGCACAGCTGCAAAGTTACTTTTCTTTTATCGAGATCTACTCACATTGTGAAAAGTTAATAGCTGCAAGAAAAATGGAAGCAGTTTTTACCTTCTTAAGGTCATGGGTAGGCAGGAAGATGCAGCTGACTAGCTGAAAGTGCACACAAAAAATAATGCAGTACTTACTTTCTTTTGAAAAATGAAAACTGAAAACAATTTCAGCTGGGTTTTTTTTTGTTATCATGAAGGTGTAACAGCAAAGGAAATAACTTTCCCTAAACTGTCTTATTGTTGAATAAAACCTGGGAAATTCCACCACAGATCAAAAGAGACAGAGATACTTAACAGCATAAAAATGGTTTGCCACACTTGCCTTGAAAACAATGCATCACATGCCTCGTTGTGGTGGTACCATGGTACTGCACTCCATCTTTTTGGCATTGGCTTAGATTTTAGCCATTAAGGAAAAAAAAAAAGCAGAAAAAAAAAAAAAAAGCACCACAACCGAGGCCCCAGCCAGATCAGGAAACTCTTGTTGATAGTGTTCACTGCTACTTTATTTTCCTTCCCCTCAGAAGTGGTGCAGATTTTCAGTAGCAAGCATGTGCTAGAGAGATGCAGATACTCGGAGAGAAGTGGTGTATAGGATGGCTGCCAAAAAAAAACCGGGAACACATTCAGAACTGAAACAGCTGTGGAGTGGAAGGGAGATGTTGAGTAGAAGCAGAAACTACTACACGTAGGTGTGAATACTGCACATGAACTTCAAATGGCAGGAACAGCATTTGACGGATGGAAAAAAATCATGAGGATAAAACAAATTCTGCATTGGTACCAGTGCCTCTTGCTGCTGAAAGGCTGATGAATGAAGTGCTGAGTGAAGAGGCTGGAAGAGGCGATTTCTCTGATGGAGAAAAAACAAATAATGTTTCAGGCAGAAGCTCTGGACAGAGAAGAATGAATTAGGTAAAGACAAGTAAGGCTGAGTGTTTCAAATATAGATACTGCAGGATGAAGCAGATGGATTTTTTCCTCCAGATAATGAATATATAGGGAGTACTCAGAGAAGTCCATTTTTTTTTCTGAAATTAGGCAAAAAAAAAAACAGCTGGGGAGATTAGAATCTGGTAAACAATAAAAATTAAACTGCAAGGATTGTATTGTGTTTACTCAAAGAGCTGCAGACATTCATGGAGAGATTGTCATCAGATGACTGGTCCTTCAAGGTGAAAAAAGCCCAGTTTTTGTGGTGTTGTCATCACTGGCACCTGTGAAGGAGGCTGCAAGGGCGGGGTAAAACAGCCCTGGGAATCTTCTGACTCTCCTAAACCAAGCCTAAACTAAAAATTGATCAGCTGGAGGAAAACCCAGATATGAAGATTTCACAGAGTAAGAAGATGCAATTACTTAAAGAGCAAGAAACATTTTCTGTCAAGCCAACATCAGCTAAAGAGCTTTAGCTGAAGGGAACAGACTTTGGAAAGGAAGAACAGCTAAAGGATGAAAGGAAAAAGCTACAGGTACAATATTTGTTTTGGCCTTGCATGCCTCTCATTCACTTTGGAATATTTCAAAAGCTCTGCAGATTTTTGACGCCCTTCAGTCAAAGATACTTTAGGAACAATGGCATACCTGTACCCAGGAAAGGACTGGCACAAATATTTGATTTATATGGAGAGGCAGTCAGGTCCTTTTTTTCTTTCCTTTATGGTTCAAAATTTCCACTTGGAGAACTCAAAAAAATGGAGGTGGAAAGCCTATCACAGCGGGTGGAACACATTGTCTCAAAGAATAACTAAATATAGGTGTAATGAGCATCCTTTGAATTAATCTTAGTCTGAAACCCTGGGATGTGGGAACACAGCATTTCAGTTGTACGTGTTCAAAAGACTTTAGTTGGTTGACAAGTGATAGATCAAGTGTATAATCTTTAGGAAACATTGTGTTGCTTCACATAACTATCTTACACACCCCCAAGATGAGACTATTTCTGAAGTGGGTGAAAAAATGGTATCTGAATTTAATAATTAGGCAGTATTTCAAGGCTCTAGTAGTTATGGATAACACAGAGAAAGAAATTTCTAAATCCTAAAGGACTACTGGTTTTGATGGAGCTCAGTAAGACTCAGCAATGATCCAGAGTGTGAAGCTGTTTTCCTGACAGTGTGGGCTTCAGCACTGGAATGAATGACTGAGTGCTGCTCTGACTGTTAATGCAGGATGTTGCAGATGTTTTGTCCATCAGGACACAGACTGTGGAATTTTGTAGAATGAGTGTAAGTGCTACACTGGCTTTCAGCAGATCTTAGAGTAAGAATACCTATAGCTTTATTGCCTTCTGACCACCTGGCCTGAACAGTGCAGAAGAAGAGCCAACCCTTTTTAACACTGTCTGAGTCTCCTGCTTGGCCTTGCATCTGAGTGCACTGTTGTGCTGACTGAGTTCTGTGTATGTGCTGTTCCTTTAGCTGGCTGCACTCAAGCACTTCATAAACATTCTTGAGGAAGAATCTGAGGTCTTGAATGCTGCAAAATTCCTGGTAAAGACTGCTCTCTGGGGCCTGGTCCACAAGCCTAATGGCTGGCTAATTGGCAGTATGCATCCCATATGCATCCCACGAGGTGACTCATAAATCAGTCTCAAGCTGAGAATAGTGGGGGCAGATGTTGCCACTTTGCTTCTTAGACAGTCTGCGTGTCTCTCTCGGCTCATTATTATGGAGTGAAAAGACGGGTTTCTAGCCTGGTTTTGGAATAAATCAGTACCAATGTCAGTGTGAAAAAAAACCCAAACAAAACAACAAACAACAAAATACCTCTGAGAACTGCTCTCAGCCTTTAATTTATTTTTCTGGGGCTACATGTTTGCGCCCTGGGAGCACGATGAAGTCCAAATGCATAATCTTGAATAATTTGGGAACTCAAATAATTGTGATCATTGCTGAGGATGGGAGAAGAAAGTGGTGAAGATCACTGCAGTTCCTAAGTGTGAGGCTATTTTCACCTTCATTTGAGGCCCTGAACGAGGTCACTCCTTTAGGGAGAGGCATTTGATCTTAGTGGACATTTCCCTTACAGTTGACATTGGATTCTTAGAACATTTTGTCAAGGAGAACAATCAGTGCATGCTTCTTGAAGATTTTAAATTACTTTTCTTGAATTTTCTAATCTTGAAATACAAATTCTTGCATCAGAAATAAAGAATAACACACCTCAAAGTCACATCTCAACTATGCTGTTTTCTGAAAATATTGCATGAAAGACATCTCAAGGTTATACATCATTGAAATGGATCAAATGGCAGCATTTATTAGAGGGAAGAAAGTCAAACCAGATGTAATGGGAATCCTCATCTGCTTTCACTAAAACTGAAACAGAATCTAGTTTTGATGTTAATTTGAATAGCAGCCTGTGAACCATATTTCAGATTTTTTTAAGAAATGGTAAAATCCTAAATTTGAGGTCTGGATAATTTGATAGCTGAATTCTGCTTCTCCTCTATCAATGAACAGGAGTTAAATGTTCCTACTTAACATATGTACATATATAACTGTATTTTTGCAAAATGGCTATGTCTTTGTTTCTGAGAGGGCCATTTAATTTTGTGTAAATACATGATATATCTGAATTGTGTTTCTAAAGTCTACTGTTTTCTACAAAGTAATTACACATAATAGAGCATCTTTCAGTTCATAATATTTACTAACACATACTAATGTATTAGATCCCATGTAGCCTTTTTAAAATTCTAGCTAGGCTAACAAACCTTTTTTCTTCTTCTCTCTCTCTCTTTTTTTTTTTTTTTTTTTTTTTTTCTCTCTCTCTCTCAAAATCTCTTTCTGGGGACACAAGCTCTGGGTTAATTTATCTTTGCAGGTTGCCCTCAAAGTAGCCCACATGTAATCAGTTCCATTTCCTTTTACAGTTTGTCTTGCTTCCCTACCCCAACACAGGTTTTGTAATGTTTCCACTATTAGAGCCCTTTTTCCATCCATTTTTCCAGCTGAGTAAGGCTTGAATTGGGTGGGCCTCCACTGTAACCTGACTGCTATTTCACTACAGTACAGGTGCAGACACTTCTCTGTGGCTCATTAGCAGGTACCTAAAACTCTGGTCCCGTGTGTGTCCCCTTTCTTGACTTGAAACTCGATGACAATGAGGTGGGGTTTGTCAGAGGCCACCAGTACAGCTAATCCTGACAGAACATCTGATTATCTTTAGCCAGAGCCTACAGACATTTAGGGGCGCCTTCCACAGAAACAAACAGTGATGTTGTTATTAACATCAGACCTATAGAACACAGAGTCAAGGCTAGAGCTCATTCTGGAGTAGATTACAAGAGAAAAAACCCAAAACACACAGAAAACCAAACAAAACCCACAACTCCTCAAACCATGGTCTTTGGTCTCCTTTTGTTTCAAAATGTGAGTAGGCTGCTTTTGTACTTTGAATTATATTATCACATAATATCCTGTGCATTTTCTTTCTCTTTTAAATCTGTAACTTCTGTATATTTTTTCTCTAGTTCTTATTTTCTTTTTCTCTAATTATTGTAACTGCCCAAATACAGAACAAGCCTGCACAGCAGGCAGCCTTTTGCCTTCCCTGCTCAGCCTAACATCCTTACTTTCCAAGTCTGATCTGCTTTAGTCTGTTTTGCATTTCTAAGTAGGTGGGAGCCAGGTCCAGTTTAGCTGAACAACCCCATATTCTTTGTAGAAAGCAGGGAGCTGCTGCCATACCCAGGAAAAACCCATGAGCAGCTGCCCAGTGCCACCTCCACCTTTTGGAGGTGCTCTCCTGTTGCTTGCAGTAAATCTACTGTCAGAAACTGCAAGCAAGATACTGAGGGCTCCCAAATTGAATAGGAGTATTTGGTAAAGTTTGAGGCACCCAATCTGAGGTTTGAATGTTCAGCGACATTCATGCATAGAGGATTTTCTTCCTAAGTTAAATTGCTTGAAAAGCTTTCTTGTATGCAGGAACATGGTTATACTTCAATAAAAATAAGTTTCAGAGATCACAGGGTGAAGAGAAAGCTTGGTAAGACATTTCAGACTGCCTGCATAGCAAAGGAATGCATGTATGCTGTTCCTGCTAGAAAAAAAAGCCAACATCATGTAAATCCAGCATTTCTTCTTGCTTGCCTTAAATCAATGGACTTGTGGTGCTATTCCTTAGAGTCAACAAACATGCCAGGAAAAATTCGTGTCCAAGCTGACAGCCCTTTCTCAGAACTGCCTGTAAGTACCAGGGAGGATGGAAAACTGGGCTGCCAGGCTGCAGAGGTGCTTAAGGGAGGAGTCTGCCAGCAGAAGAGAATTGCAGAGTTTGAAGTGCAATAAGATTTTCAGTTTTCCCAGAGTTCTTACTAAAAATTTATAATTCATACAGTGAGAAAAGTAATGTCCTAAACCAAGCAATCCAATCATCTTTTCTCTCCTCCTTAGCCAGTCTTTTTTAATATGATGATGGAGACTATGAGCAGAATGTATTCTCTTCCTGATGCTTTTTGCTTTAATGCTGGATTGAAATACTGCTCTGAGAAGGGATGGGCAGACAAAGGTGGTATGTTCTTGTAGTCTGAAGGAACTCTGTGGAGACTTAATCCAGGAAAGTGTTTTTACATAATTAGAGAAGCAGCCTTACAAGCTACTCTCTGAAGATCTCAAATAACAACCAGAAGGTTCTTATATACATACCCACAGCCTATATTGTGCTATAAGGTCTACAGAGAAATCTTATGATTTTTACCCTGCTCTATGGGAAAACTTTGGTAAGGAAGCGGAATTTAAACAATAGGCTTCCCACCAATGCCTTTCTGTCCCAGCTTCCCTCCTTACTGCAGCATGTCCTCCTGGGTAGGAAAGCTGCTCAGAAATTGCAAGTTACTTCATCTTTACATTAATGGAAGTCTTAAGAAGAAGACACACCATCGCTGCACGCTGAAATGTAGAGACCAGCTCCTGAATCTCATTTAGCCTATTTGAGGTGACAGGCTCATCCAAATTGTCGTGGCCTCACTATTTCTGTACTTTCCCTCTACACTGTTGGGATGCCTGAGGGAAGGCCACACGTGATTATATGATCATGTCAGCATTAGGGTGTTGGTGATGCAGAAGTTTACTCTCACAAATTCAGAGGAGGTATTAATACATTTTAGAATTACACAGTGATGGGTGGGAAGAAAAGTGAGAAAATTGTGTATTTATAGGAAGAATCTTGTAAAAGCATATTGCAACCCTTATTTTGTGCCAAAAAAAAGGTATGCAAAGTACTCAAAGCACATCTGTGGGGTTTTTTTTGTTTGTTTGTTTTGGCTTTTTTTTTTTTTTTTTTTACTTCTGCCAATTACATTGCAAAGTAGTCTCCATTGTACAGATAATGTCTCATCTTGAACAAAAGTTTGTGGGCTAAGGGAAATGGCAAAATCCTGTAAACATATAATGCATCTGTAATGAATCCCAAATTAGAAGAGTTTAAGTGCTGATATTAAAAAAAAAAAAAAGAAAAAAAAACAACCCAGAACCAAACCAGAACCAGACAATTTGAAAGCAAAATTCCAATTCCATTTGATTTCACCTCTCATTTGAAAACTGCAAATGGATAAATATGGAGACTAAATACATCAAAAATAAAGGGAGAATAAACCCAATAAGATAGAATCAAAGAAACATTGGAATCACTTGTTTTTCAGATAATATGGAGTCCATCATTTCAGGTGAAATCCATCTATGAAGAACAGCCAGCAGATCAATCTCTGGCTCTGAGACTGGTGTCACTGGCAGAATTTTGGGGGTTTTGATCATGGGTTGGTGTTGCAGTGCATGATTGAGGTTTTTAAATTTGTATCTGTATTTTGTTTATTTGTCTGTACTTGGTTTGTTCCTTCCAAAATACCCCCACCCCTGTACCCCTGATAACAGCTGGTATCACCCTGTCCTGGACCCACCCCTTTCCTTCCCCCATTGGTCCAGAGTGTGCTCTGCCCAGGGTGCGACCTGGTAAGAGGAGGGCACCGGGGGCAAATCGGGGTTGTGGCTTTCTGGCATATGCTCTGGCAAGTGCACTCCTGGCACATGGAGTTGTACTGAATAAACACCTTTCCCAACCCAAGCCAGAGCCCGCTCCTTCTTCCAGCCTTAACCACACTCAGCCAGCAGATTTGGAGGACGCACAAACTGTTCTGGGTTGGTCTGGGGAACTGCTTTGGCCGGTAAGCAGCCCCACGGGAGAAAACAACCCTCAGGTTGGTTTACACAACAGCAGGCTTCCCAGTGACATAGGGTGTACTTGTCTCAAAGGGCGAAAAGGATCTTTGATCGCAAGTTAAGAGGTCTCATTGAAAGAGCTTTAAACTGGATTTGAAGGTGGAAGAGGATAAAACCAGGCTTGATAGAGATAAACTTGGGGGCACCACACAGATGTTTGAGGGATGTTGTGTTAGAGAGGTGCCATCACAGTGGGGGCTGGGGATGGAGATCCATGCAGCAGCAAAGACAGAAGGTTATTGATGCGTTAGAAACCACAGAAGTGCCTAAAAATGGTCATGTAGGAATTAGGGCTTCTTCCCTGCAGAAGGCACTTGGATCAGTAGCCCAACTAAAGCACATCTATACTAATACACACAGGATGGGCAACAAACAGGAGCTGGAAGCCATTGCACAGAAGAAAAACTATGATAGTTGCCATCAGGGAAACATGGTAGATGAATTCTTGACAGATTGAGACCAACTGTTCAGAAAAGCCAAGCGCCAGATCCTGCACCTGAGTCACAGAGACCCCATGCAGTGCTACAGGCTGAGGGAAGAGTGGTTGGAAAGATGCCCACTGGAAAAAGATCTGGGGGTGCCAGCTGACAGCAGCTGAACATGAGCCACTGTGTGCCAGGTGGCCAAGAAGGCCAATGGCACCTGGCTTGTGTCAGCAATAGTGTGGCCAGCAGGAGCAGGGCAGGGATTGTCCCCTGTACTCAGCACTGGTGAGGCTGCACCTTGAAACCTGTGTTCAGTTTTGGGCCCCTCACTACAAAAAAGACATTGAGGCTCTGGAGTGAGTCTGGAGAAGGGAATTGAAGCTGGTGAAGGTCTGGAGCACAAAGGTGATGAGGAGCAGCTGAGGGATCTGAGGGTCTTTAGAGAAAAGGAGGTGCAGAAGGGTCTTTATTGCCCTCTACAGCTACCTGAGAGGAGGCTGTAGACAGGTGGGAGCTGGCCTCTCACTTCAAATAACAAGTGATAGTACAAGAGGAAATGGCCTCAAGTTGAGCCAGGGGAGGCTTAGACTGGATACTGGGAAAAATTTCTTCACTGACAGGGCTGTCAACTATTGAAACAGGCTGTCCAGTGAATGCTTGTCACCATCCCTGGGGGTATTTAAAAGAAGTGTAGATGTGGCACCTGGGGTGATAGCTCAGTGGTAGACTTGGCAGTGTTAGGTTAACAGCTGGACTTGATGAGCTTTAAGCTCTCCCCAAACCTAAACAACTCTGTGATTCTCTTTTGTGATTCTGTGACTTTAGCTTTCTATTCCTATGGAATTACACAAAAGAGAAACATGTCTTTTAAACAAAGTCCTTAAAACAAAGATACTACTGAAGTCGTCTGAAGCAGTATACACTGGCACTGATTTACCTGGGCCATTACCAAAATTACTGAAAATTTTCACACTTTTAGGTCTTGGAATAAAATCCTACTTTGTATCTCTGCCAGTATGTGTCTGGCATATTTTTGTCCTGTGCCTAGTTGTGTCTGGCTGTCACTAACATCTTCGTGTATTAAGCATTTAAGCATTCCATAAATAATTACAAAAAAAGAGAGAGGAATAATAGCTAGTTATTTTCCATATTGGTAGTGTGTTAGATCTGCTACAGCAAAAATGCAAAGTTTATTTAACAGGAGGAACTGTATGACTGTAAGTTTTAAAGACTTACTTCTTTCACGAACCACTGGCAAAAGGCTGGGCCAATCCACTCTCTTGCATGAATCCCACAGTCTATCCAGACAGCTTTCTTGTAGGGCCGGGATCTTTTACCTATCTTGAATGTGAATATTCACAAAATACCAATAGATCCCATCACATTAGTGAAAACACAATAATGAGAAGAAAATAGGACATGAGAGAGATGAAACCATTTTGAATTTCCTCATATAAAGGAATACAAATTTACTGTTTTAAAAGGTATGGCCAAGATAATGAGGCTGATTTATGGAAAAAAAACTGTAGGAGAGATGAGATCTCTTTTCATTTATGAGGAATGATTATCACATGGAGTAGGGTGAGGAACAATGACACTACATGAATTGCATGATAATGAATCCAATTTTCAGAACTCTTCAGTATGAGATGAAAAGAAAATACATTGCAAGTAAGATTTTTTGCATCTTTGGACTAGGCCCACACAGTAATTTGTGGTCCTAGTCATGCGAAATTTTGTCTGTAGCTAAAGAAGAAGCATATGTGGCACATGCTGAGAAGGGCTCCACAGTCCTCTGGGATCCCTCTCCAGCATAACTGCTCTCCTAGTTGTCTATAAACAAAAAGCTTTCCAATTCCCTTAAATCCTAATCCTGCTAATTGAACTTGTCCTGATATCTTTCTCCATGCATATCCAATCCAGGTAAACAGGATTTGGCTATTTGTTTTCCATCTTTTTTTCCCGTTTTTTCATTAAAGATGACATTCAGAGTGATATTTAGATTTTAGCAACTCATCCTTAGGAAACACTGTTAAGCTGTGTCTCTGGTGTATATGCTGTAACATAAATAACATTGTCTGTCCGTGATTCCAGATTTTAGTCTCATTAATGACTATTTAATCTTTACCTTGAGTACATACAGTGGTCTTCCTTCATAGGATTTTCCAACAGAGAACATGTGAACAAGATCTGAGTAAGTTCTATTCAGGTAATGCATCCAGTCCTCGATCTGTGAACACAGAAATAAAATCATTGCTTTAATCTTTACATGGGAAACTTCATGGGAAGAAACTGTAATACATTTATTGAGCTCAGCTCTCAGCCCTCTATCCATTTTTTGATTTTCCTGTAGTTTATATTTTTCTCTTGTTTGTTTGATTTTGTTTTCACACTTTAACCATTATTTGGCACTCATAGCTCTATAGCCAGAGGCTGGATGCAGCCTTCACATGGGATTATTTTTCCCATTTCATTGTTGGGTATTACTGGAATGCATAAACTGTCCATCGAAAATACGGAGATGCAACTAATCCACCATTGCCACCGTTACTGGAATGAAGAAAGAAGGTCTGTGTTTCTGCCTGCCAGAACACAATGGCAAACAGATTGACATGCAGGACTCAGTGATACCTGCAGTATTTGTTTCACAGGCACCAGATCTTGTGGTGCAGCACTCCCCAAGCTCAGCCTAGTGACTTTGTTTTGGTGCAGACTGAAACTGCATATGTGAGCACACTAAAACCAACAGGAATTATTTACACATCATTTACTATCTATAGTAAATGATACACTATTATTTACTATCATTCAGGATAGTATTCCTCATAAATGAGTTCATATCTAAGTGCCTTTACATATTTGTACCTCCTGTGCAAACGTAAGCATTTACTTGTATTGCTGAATTAAATGACTTAGTGTGACCACTCATTGAAATCTCTTTTTCCACCACAGTAAAAGATCTACTTTAAAAACAAAAGTCAGATGCTCTGAAAGATAGTTGTATGTAAAGATATGTCTTGAATACAAATATTAAATATATATATTTTTTCTTTTTTTTTTCAAAAAAAATTTGAAGAAGAAACACTTAGAACACTCCTGAAGATGGACAGGTAACCAGAACTTGTAGAGAGAATGAAACCTTAGCCTTACTAAATACAACATTTTAGTAGATAAGAGGAACAATATGAATTTTAATGCACCTCTTCCAGGGAGTGGTACACTTCGTAGTTATACTCAGATAGGGACCTTCGATTCCTATGGGACCTCCCTCCAGTTTGGTTTTCTATTGCTTCCTGTAGGTCTGATATGAGAATCCTAGGTAAAAAAAAGATAGTGGCATTACTGAAAAACTGGAAGAACACACAAGCTAAATCAGAACAACAATCATATTTAGAAGAAATATAGCAGAAGTTAAACCATCCTGACTTGACTTCATCTGTTGCTTTTTGACAATAGATTGCTTCAGGCTCACTTGAATATAAGATGCCAAATAAATACTCCAGCTGTTTTGAAATGGAACAGTGCCTTCAGAAACACAATAAGCTTGTTAAATAAATAAAATAGAATGATGTAAATAATATAGCCAATGTGAAGAAGCACCTACTTTCATTTGTTTATGGAGCAGAATTTAATGTCTTCTTTTATAATCGAATTATACTATGTGATCATGGATCTTCAAAAACTGATTTCAAACCATTTCAAAAATCTTTGTAAGCTTATGAAAACATGGACAGACTTTCTCTTGGGAGTGGCATGGAACATTACATATAGCTACAAGTTGCAGAGGCAAAACAAAAAAATTAAGAACTTGATAGTACTATCATTCTGTCTGAAACAAGAAAAAACAGCAAACAAAAAATCTAAAGTGGGCTTTGTTTATGTTATCTACTCTGCTGTAGTTGATTGCCTGTTTTGTTAAGATAACTCAGGAAAAATATGAAAAATAATAAGTGAAATTTAAATATACTTGCATAAAAAGTGAGAGGTTCTTTGCATTAAGAGCGAAGTGCAGAAAGAGTTGTGTAAGCTGAGACTTTCCTGTTTTATGGCAAAAATAAATAGTAACACAAATACAAAATTATAACATGGAAAACATCTAAAAATAATTATAATGAAGAAGTTGAAGCATCCATCCATCCTACCAGACAGTAGCAGAAGCTGGGAATATTGTCACGGATATCTGTAACGATATTACTGTAAAACTGAAAGTCATCCTTGTATGTCCCCTTCTCCTAAAGCACAGCAATGTAATCACCATGCCACTAATTCACCATTCCCATAAAAAGACAGTCACATTCAACCTTTTACATTTTTATAGGCATTAGCTTCCGTAATTGGAAAATAATGGAAAGAAATGGCATTTACTCTGCTCCTAACTCAGCTGTGCAGCAGATGCCTCAAAGGTAATAGGTCTATCTACACATAGAATCAAAGTAAAGGTTATACTCATCTTCCAATGCATTAGTGAAGTAGTTGTATAATTAGGAATTACATTGTTCAACATCAGCAACATTCATTAAGCAAACTAAAGGATTATAGTCTTGATTTGCAAGGTGCTATATATACCATAAGACCAGTACTGTAAAGTTGATTAAAGGAATGATTTTATTCAAGTCATCAGGGCATCTAATATTTAAAAAAAAATACTGGACTGCTTTGCAGAATTGATTAGTATAAGCACCTACCAGAATCAAGCTTACTCTGTTAACTTATGCATCTGTGCTCTAAACAAGATTTGATAATTTTTCTTTACCTTTAAATGATTATGTACTGTGTGTGCTTATAACACAAAGGGTCTTAAGTCCCTCAGGTCTGAATGCAATGTAAGTGGCTTCTTTACCAGAAAACTTACGACTGAGGCAACTTGGTGCAGAGAGTTTAGCTGATGCCTGGCTTGTTTTCATGGCCATCTTGTCATGAAGTCAAACCTTAAGAGAGATAAGCCTGTTTTACAGGCAAGTGCTGGTCATTATTAGGGATGCTGAAATGCTTCCTGACTTTGTAGATTTGTCATAATTTAGGTAAGCATCACTGCATAAAGCTGACATTTTACCTGGAGATTGGCTCAGACTTTTCCAGTTCCAAAAGGAATGTAGAAATTTACCTCCATTGTAGTATGTGGGGAAAAAAACCCTAAAAAAATATTGTGAAAATCAGCCATGTGAAAAGGAGCTGCACAAAATCTTGGCTGTGGAGCTGCATTTCAGCTCAGGGCTGTGGTCCCCGCCCCAGCTGTGCTGTGGGCATGGCTGTGCTTGGCCAGCCTGTTCCTGTTGCTCCCTGACTATGGCTGTTACTGCTCTCATGGTGAATCCTCCTGGCTCTTGTGCAGCTACAGATCTCAGGAGGCTTGTCAGGACAAGCACATGCTTGTTGAGGTTTTGCAGGGTTTTGCTCCTAATGGCTGGGACCATCCAAAACAGGCAGCGAGGAGAATAAGAGGGAGAGCAAAGGACAAGTCTGGACCTGGTAAAATGCTGCCCAGTTTCCTTTCAAGTGCACGCAACTTGTGTGCCAAAAGTCAGAGAGATTTTCTCTGTGGAAGATTAATCCAGTGTTGTGCTAGCATTTGTAGCATGTTTTTTGAGGTAAATTGCAGAGACATTTTGCTCTGGCAGATCTTGCCCTTGCACATTGCTTTGCAACCCAAGCAGAGGTCTTCAAGTACAGAGAGTGTTTATAACACATATAAAATGTCCTTCTGTCATTTCATTAAAGGTGATTACTGTGAGCAGGAACAGCAGCAGACGTGAATACAACTGCTGGGTCACAGTAATTAGGAAACATTTTTTTATAAGCACAGGAAAACAATTAGAAAAATTCCCATCTCAGTTTTAAAAATAAACAAAACCAAAGCAGTGCTGAACCCACATGAAAGTCACTCTGAACTGCAGCTATGGAGCTTGTATACTTAATTTCCTTATGTTTGTTTCTGTATTTTTAGAACAACTAATTAACAAGAGAGCATTGTTATAATAAAAATGGGATTCTGATGAGTACTATACATATGTATACATAAATGCATCTACAGTATGATTTACACCATCCTTTTATCACTGAGAAATAAGTATAAATAACCTCATGTAGGTCTTTATTCAGCAAATGTTTGAGAACTCATCAGCTGATTATTCAGATGCTCAGGCATGTCACTGAGAAGGCTTTAAAGACAAGATCATTACTCTTGTCCAGTATATCATATGGATAAATATGAAAGGATAAGTATACTCTGAAACTGCTTTGAATTTTTTAAGGAGCACTATAAATGATATGTGCACCTAAGTGTGCATTTGTACTGTATGACTTGCATTGGTCACTAGGAATGGAGAAAAATAGAAGTAGTTCCTGTATAATTGATGAGGAAGTTTTGCCTCTGCATTTTCAGCTCACTTGTAAATAAAACTTACTTGTGCTAAATAAAGAAAGAGGCAAAGCAGGCTGCAGAATTAGTAATTACCAACCCTCTCTTAACAGATGTGCTTTCACATACACTGAAAACACTTCAGCCTGACTCCAAAGGAGGACATTTAATTAAAGCTGCCTGCCTGTGGGAGATTTTCTCCTGTGCCATTAAAGTGGTTGTTTTCCTGGCAATGCCTAGCTGCCTGCCAGCCTAATTGCTGTGGTGTGGAACATTCTGGAGCACACTTGGCGTGGTGGGTGCAGACCTGCCCTGAAGGCCATGTCTCTGGAGTGAGGCACGGGAAGTGAAGCACAGGCTTACGTGTACTGGATGTTTGCTTGCTGGAGGAAGGGCAGCAGGCTCCACGTGGTGTTCCGTGGTACTCGCACGTCCGTGACCGTACCTTCGACGATGTGCACGGGGCTGCTGGGCTGCCACAAGTCCACCTGTAGTGCAGGAACCAACCTGTAATTCACATGCATTCAGTGTAGGTGGGGAAGTCCAGGAGAAGGCATGCTTGAAGGTAGGGCAAACCCCCTAGGCATGGCAGAGACAATAAAACTGCGTTGGCTGATCCAGCTCGGCACTCATGCTAATGGAGCAGATTTTGAGGGTTGATTGTGTCCAGCTTACCACAACTCTCCTGGGAGATTTGCCAATGAAAACAGAGAACGGTCTTCAGAATATGCCTCCTCAAACAGATCAAAACAAAAGCTACTTCCAGCTTCATGCATCTCCTCAGACTATTATACATTCCCAATGTATTAGCTCCTATGCAGTCCATGAGTGTTTTTTATTTTGCAAGGCATTTTCTGTGTTCACTAGGGCAGCAAAAAAATGCTAGAGAGATATAGAAAGCATAGCATGTACCAGTGTTGTTTGCAAAATGTACTCGAGTTATATTCTTGATAATAAGCTGCTCAGAGGTCAGTAACAGGTCACCAAGACAATGAATACACAATAATTTTATATTAAATGTCAAAATAACACGATTAAGATAATCAGATTATGACAATCTTGTAGAAAATGACAGCTGCTGAACAATACCACTATTGTTATTGTGTCATCTGTATCTGCACAGATACAGGGATGTTTTTTTTCCGTTTTTACTTGCTTTTGTTGCCAAATCTGAAATATACTTGGATATTTTAGGCCAGGACATGAATTTTCAGGAAAGCAAGGAAATCTGCAAGTCCCTTTTTCAAAGCGATTTGAAACTCAGTGTTCTGGACCCTGTAGTAATATGGTGTACTAGCACATACTTTTCAACAGAGGTGAGCACAGTTCCTCCTCAGCCACTGTGAGGACAGTGGAAAGAACACAAGTAAATAAAACTCTTTCCAGAGCTTCTGGATATTCATGGGAGATTATAAATGGGAGTTTCAGCAACCATGTCTGTATCAAAATGACAAATAGGCATGCCAAGATCCACAGGCCTTAAATATATGTTTGTGAGCTGAATACTAGGAAGGAAATTGATACTGACTACATGTCCACACATTTCTTAAGGAGAATCTAAAAAGGATTAATACTTGATAAATGTCTTTTGGTTTTCTGTCTTGTCTTTTCTGTTTTATTGAATCAGCTGTGCTAAGCTGCACTGATGAAGCTCTTGATACAGCTCATGAGTGTCCACTGCTTTCCAGGTATTTTAAAAGATTTATATAATCTATACTTTAAAAGCTCCTCACTTCTTTTCTGCCATAGAAGCTATTTGAAAACATCAAATGCATTTACCTGGTCTTGCTATGGAACTAACTTTCAAGAGAAGCACAATCTTGCAACAGGGAGATTATAGGGAGACAGGTTTAGTTCTCGCCATTTCTCAAATGACCCTGAGTAAGAATATTCTGACTACTAAGAGGGCATCTGATGGTGAACCTGGTGCTACTTCTTAGAGCAATGGTGAAGCTCAGCCAGTTAATCCAATTAAATGCCTGCTACTTTGGAAGGAGCAGAACTGAAACACAGGGCCAGCCTCTTCTTGTTCTTGCCAAAACCACTCTTTGTTTCACGCTGCCACAATATGGTCTCTGGACCCAAGTCATAGTGGTGGGTGGGTGCAGCATCTTTTGAAGTCTAACACCAGGACTGGCAAAGTTCATGAGGCTTGTGAAGCTGACAGCAGCTATGACAGATGGTCAGTAGAAACCAAAGTCATGAATTAAATGGTGCTAAATGCTGCTTACAAATAAAGATTGTCTCACTGTGCTAACACCCTATGTTTGTTAGTTTATCTGTCTTTCATATTTTGATAAATTATAGGCACCCAGTGAAATTCCCCCCTAATTCAACATGGGTAATTTCACACATTAGATATGTGTATTTGACTTTTAAGATGTATTCCTAAAAATATACATCAGAAAGGGTAACTTTGTTGCTCTTAGAGTAACATTCTTATCAATCAGCTCAGACTGAGCCACTTTTATAAAAATAACAACAAATTGTTACATGCAAGCTAAGAACAACCCAAGGGAAGTGTCTCCTGGCCAACTGCAATATCTAAGCACACAAAACTGGAATAGAAAAAAACTCCAACAAATCACAACCAATATACACCTGAAACATGTCCTTACTCTTGACAGTTACTCAGGATTTATTTTGGTGAAATTCACCACGGAAGGGATAGACCAACCAATATTCACACTATTAGTTATAACATCACCAGACTCTTGAAATTCTGAGGTATTCTAATTGTTCCTCACACTACTGGCTATAAGTGAACATCAAAAACAGAAGCAATCTTCTTTTAACTAATGAAGTCTGTGGCATATTGCCACTATGCTCTTTTGGTGAAAACGCAATATTTCACTCCTGCCATTGTCCTGGAAGTGAGACAAAAAAAATCCCGTATTTAGAATGCAAATCATTCTGCTTCATCTCAGTTCCCTGTTTGGGTAATTTGGCTTCCTTTGACTCCCACTTCTCATTCTTTGCAATGTAAATGAAGCAGCCAGTGCTTCTCTGGGAGATGTTACCTGTGCTGTCCAGAACACCACTTCAGTCACTGGCTGGATTTTGCCTTATAAAGCATATAACAAGCAACACATTTCTCCAACGGACATCTTATATATATTGCAGCTGTCAGCTTGCCCTTGGTGTGACAAGTACATGGAAACTGACAAACAGAAGATGGATTTCAGAGCAAGCACATTTGGACTGAGCAAGTCCAACAATCCTCTACTCACTGTCATCTTCAGGACATTTCATCATTGCATCTCCCATGGATACTGAGGGTCTCATTGAAGTCATCACTCTTATTTCAACATCATTCCTCTCACAAATATGTCTTGGATTTCCATGCTGGGCTCTGCTGGCTAGTGAGTGGCAGTGAAACTAATTGTTGTCCTATCCTCTTCACTCTTTGTGATGGGGTGTTGTTACCTCCACACACTACACATGAGCCTTTATACAGTATTGTGGAGTACCAGTCAGTGCCAAAAGATTTCTATTTGCTGTAGTGGGTGGTAAGATTTTCTAGGTGGGAGGAAGATTCTCCAGCTACAAAACAAACTGATGCAGAAATACTACAAAACTCCCTGAGTGTACAGCTAAATATCTGAACCTCAAAATTCACCTGGTATCTTGAGGCTAGAGGAAAAGCAATATGCTTTAGAGCATCATGTCTGCAAACCTAAATATTCTCATCTCCTTTGGAGAACACTCTTATTTGCACATCTTTTCCTGTCTTTCAAGCAGCAGGTTGCCTTTAAAAGGTGTTGGGATGTTTAAAGCCTCTGGATAATGAGCAGAGCCCAGGCAAGATTTTTCAGCGTGTTCAGAGCTGGGATCAGGAGACCAATTACTCAGCACCTGCCACTCAAGTGTGACCATGAGTACCTGTTCTCAGTGACAGTGGTGGCTCCCCAGAGGCACAGTGAATGCTCTTTCCCAGAATCTCACTGGGGGCATGAGCATCCTGACTTGCTTTCTATGAGGAAAAAATGGTATGTAAGAGCACGCAGGCAGGTCTCTTTTTCCAAAGCATTTCAACATATTATTGCTTTATTTAACAAAGAAAATGTAAGAGATTACACTTTGTGACTACATAAAAAGCAGTCTTTTTTAACTGCCTGTTCTTTTTTTCAACCTCACTTGTCCCACAGAAGTCCCTGTGGTTCAATTTTTGCTTATGAAAGCCAGGTTTCTTCGTAGGCAGTTTCTCTTAACACTGAGGTGTTAAAGACAGCTCAAATAAATCTATCAACTCTTACCTGGACACCTTACAAGCTATAGCAACCCTGAACTCATTAGTCATGTCTCTAGGTTTTGGTCAGTGTAGTGATGAAAAGTCAGCACAAGGCAAAAGGACAAATATTTTAAATAGATTTGGGTGCTTAACTAATAGAATTCAGAATTTCTTCCAAAGTTAAAATTATGCAAATAATTTTCCAAGAATACAAACACTTTGTTAGTATAATTCTACATATCACAAACGGTGCACAGAAAACTCTTTACTGCTCTGCCAAGACAGAAAACAGAACAGGGAGTTTTTTATTCACTAATTCAGTTTTCCTCCAGCTCATTCCATGTCCATGGAAAGGAAGCCTGGGAAGAAAAGAGTCTCCCTGCTTTTCCCTACAAACGCTCTCATGGCTGCATAAATCCCACAGTCTTTTTTCAAAATTCAAGTCACTGAAGTAAATGCCCAGCTTCTTTAGACCATGGGGTTTAGGCTGGCTTTTGTAATTAAAGCCATTTTCTTGGGCAGTAGCCTCCAATTGTCCCTCACTACTTTTTCATAAGCAGATGTTTAATTTCTTCTTCCATTTAGCCTGAAAGGAAGATGCTTAGTGCTCTCATCAGGTCTGTAATTATGTATCAATCAAAAGAGATGATTGATGTTTGTCATGAAAATAACTAGAATAACTTTGCCATAACTTACATTTAGTATCTGGAGAAAACAGTTTATGATTTATCTGCGTTATTCCCCATGAAGACATAATTTTGTTAGATGTTTTATTACCTAGCAATTCCAGTTTTTATTCCTACTGAGTTGTGTCCAGTAATACATGTGCCAAAGATGGCCTTGTCCTTAACATCACTATGGATGGATTTCTTTGGGAAATGCTGTCAGCTGTAAAGTTCAGAGTTTAATTATTTTTTTGATGCCGTCAGTTGAAATGGCTTGGCATTTCTGAGTCTCTTGTAAAAGGGAACGTGCAGTCAATAATGAAAGCAGGGGTAATCTTTGCTCATGGGTCCTTTTGGGAAACGTGGGTTTCCCATTTATATCCATATACTCATGTATAGGTGCATTAAAACCCTATGCAGTCATAAATGTCACTAGATATGTTTTCAATTATAAATCCAAGAGCAGAAGGCAGAGAATAGAAGTAGAAAATGCTTTAGTCTTACTGGCATCATCAGAGGTCTGACCACCTGAGGTTTTATCACATAATACATTGGAAACACAGTCACTTACATGTATGCACACAAACACCCCTCACATGCACATGTACAGTGTGCACCAGAATTTTAGACTTCTGCTGGTACATATGAAAAGAAAGAAGCAAGCAAGAATGACTCTTGTTCACTGTGCTGCATAATTACAGCAGTGCTGGGATTGACCTGGAAAGCACAGAACTGCTCCTCTGGAATGTCTTCACCCTTGCAAATGTTTTCAGGACCAGGACTGATTTCATCCTCACTTGGTGCTGCCAATTAAGGAACTTACCTGACAGTCCTGACTGCCAATCTGATTCAGCTGCCCTTTAGGTGCTGCAAAATGGTCCAGTGGCAATCCAGTGTGGAATTCTCTGTGCTTTCTAATAGGACTAACAAGGTAGTCCCTGTGCAAAGTAATTTAGGTTTCTGATTGAGTGCACTAGACATTTTACTGGCTCTAACTTTTCAGTATTTATTTGCTTTTCAGTGAGGTTGGTAAGAGTAATTGTGCCAATAAATTGGGAATGATTCATGGGATTGCAACAACCATAACACTGGCAGGAACAGAATGTGAACAATGCACAGCTTGAAGTTTTGAGTTTTGCAAATCTTTGTGGAACTATAACAAAGTAATGGTCTTCCCACTCTATTTACACTGGTATAATTTTACACAGGGCTCTACACTGAAAAGAACCTGTAGGCTATTCCTCAAGAGAGTCACTGAGATAAAACTCATACTCAATTATACAGTAACTGAGTATCTGTTCTTATAAGTACAGATGCCATTGGGCCAAGTATGTTTGAAAGACGTTAAAATGTCTTTAACAGACTCATTAAAAAAATGGCCAAACCCTTCTTTTGTTTATTATTAAGCTATTTATAGCTTGGTTCAAATTGCAGTTGTTGCTGCACTGCATGGGAAATGGAATAGTAAGCCCTGGATCTGATTCTGCTCCCCCTGGGGGTATGCTGATGACTTTGTTGAGCTCAGGCTCAGGCTTCCTCAGAGGAAGCAGATTCCTTCCATCTCAGAAAGTCCATGCTTTGTGTGTCTTGTGAGAACAATACTGTCACTACCTGGGCTATTCTGTTCTATCTTGTATTTTCCCACTGAAGTTTTTCTGCAACAACATTTTCCTTCTGAGGCTGGCAAGTGGTTTCCAAACATGTGTTTTGATATATTGATGAATACCCTCTGTTGTCACCTGGTGTTCCTTGTGTATCTATAATATTTTAATACCTGACTGGAACCCTAACCATGAGCTAGGGTAAAATCTAGACTGAAAACTAAAGCATCTGCCTATATAGATATATCTGCTGTAGGTGCAAAGTAAAATGCAGGCAGCCCTGGCTGTTGAGGTAGTTCTTTCCTTCTGCAAATAAGAATAGCTCCACTTGGGCTGACAGGCTTACTTGCTGCATTTCAGGCAGGCTTTTGTCCTCTGAAGCCTTTTTAAGCATTTTCCTATGGAGGTGTAAACTATCAGATTTATAGCCAAGTGATCCTTTTCCCCTGTGAGACATTTTTTCTGATTCCCTGAACTGCAATGACAGGATCAATTCAGGGATTACAATGGATAAGCAGCTGCTGTAAGGGCTAGAAAACAAACAAAAGGGAATGGAGTTCTGGCTTCAAGGCCTGCTAGGCTGGCTCCTCCCAAAGCTGAAGAAGTGCCTGGCTATGCCCAGGAATTTCTTTTATAAAAACTACTGAAGAATGAGTGGTCTAACTCTATTATGCCAGGAATGTTCACAGAGCAGTTGGTTCTTTGCTACCTATACAAACAGTCCCGATCCCAGTCAGGCGTTATGTGATAAAAAGTACTTGGAGACCACCGATGGAGTGCAAGTTATCAGTCAAGGCTCAAATGAAGTGCTGCTTCAAAAATAATGCTTACAAAGGAAAATTCCAGAGCAGATAAACAGAAGCTGCTGCATCTGAGAACCCAAGAAAATCCCCCTTTCTTTGCAAAGCACTTGGGAATGTGACATTTGTTTCTGTCAGTCAGGTCCAACAGAATTAAAACCATGAAAGGGTTCATAAATCAGCAACAGGCTCTTCATATTGTCTTCTGAACAAGAAAGAGCAGGAGAAAATAGCCAGTCATTGGAGAGGTGTACAAAGCAGAGGAACAACAGATGGACAAGAGGAGTCCTGGGGGACAGAGAATGGGCAGTAATATCCATGTTACTGTGGTACTATCATCCTAAGTATTTCTCTTTCATTTGTTGATTACTGTAATAATTTGGAAATTATTAGGGTGGAACAGTGAACCTGCAAAAAGATATTTCTGATATTAAACACTAAGTCAGGATTAAAGATTTGTACCATATCTATAAAAAGAGAAATTATTTATTAGAGCAAAGAACTGCAGCAGAAAATGAAAAATTCAAGACTGGCACCTGTGATGGCATTACAGCAGCAGCCTATCTAAAAGCTGGACAGCAACCTATAGCTAGAAAAATAAATAATTCCATGAGTTTGCACTTGAATTGTCAAAGTATTTGCTGCATTTCAGTCCATCACAACCATATGAAAATGTTCCTCAGCACTGCTATGCAATGTACTTGCTATACATGTATAGTATACTTGCATACTATACATCTTACATAAAAGTCAAGGCAGGAGTTCCACCATCATTTATCCCTGTCATACTCACTGTCACGTCTACCCCAGTGAACTTTGGCACAAAATCTGTGCCAAAAGTGTCTAAGGATGTGAGGTGGTGCTGCTGGTAGGAAGCACAATTACCAGGGTCATAGTTTTGTTCCCCACAGAGACTGAAAGAAATTATGTAGGAACATGCTGCAGACAAGAGATACTGCTGTACACATACTGATGGCATCTCCCAGCTGCTACTATCTCTGTCACCCAGTGAAAACCAGAAACTGCCATCTCCTGTCCAAAAAAAGAGCATGGCTCTCTGTTCCCCACCTGCCTCATTTCTTCTGACCTCAGACACGTATTGCCCTAAGGAACAGTTGCATACACAGCAGTGCATGGTGCACAAGAGTTTCCTGAGAACTTGTTCTAGAAAAATGTAGTCCTACAGTGAGAGGCTGGTGGGGAGGTGCAGGGAACTGTGCTCAGCCTGGCTGAGACAAGAGTGGTCCAGGCCAGAGCCCCCTCCTGTTGCTTTGAGGCTGGAATGCAGCTGATCTGACTCAGTATATTTAGGCTTCTATATTTCTTCTTTACGGTAGCTGAGTTTATTGGTTAAATACATGCACATTCAGGCAATTTTACAGAACTCACAGCAGAAAAATTTTAATCTGTAGGGCTGGCTATTTTTACGGGCAGTGCAGATCTACATGCTATGTTCACCCTACCAGGGAAAAAAAACAATATTCTGTCACCTCAAAGTTAACAGAACCAGCCTATGAAGGAATCAATTTATAATAATGATTAATAACGAAGTACTGTGGGCAATGGAGCTACAGGCCAAGACTAATTTGTGGAAATTACTCAGCAAGTGATTATGACTTATGTGATTTGCCACTGGGCAATTCATGAACAAAAGTAAAATGTGTGGAATGAAACGTTCATTTATCCATTATTCACTCAGTATAAGCAATGGCATTCACACCACAGCAGAGCCTGGACAATTTGCGTAGAATTCAGGGATTTGTTACACCAAGCATTATATAGACTTTGTTTTTTTTTCTTTTCCTTAAAAAAGGGGGGCAAATATCCCCACGGTGGAGCTCCAGATGCTAAGTTTAAGACATTCTTAGGGACTACACCTTCTGTAAAAGTGTGTGAATTAACCTTAAAGCTCAGGTATTGGTAGAAGAGCAATCCTGTTTGTCATCAAGAGGTTTCCATGTGAACTAAAAACACTGAGTAGTCCTTCAAATTCTTATATGAATTTTATGGGTTATGTTTTAGCTTAATTGTCACTGTCCAAGTTAATCACTGGGGAGACATTCTAAGATACATCAAGACATATAGCCAATTCCAAGACGATCCTTCAAGGATGTCTCAGTGCCGGTTTCTGTAAATGCACATTTGGGAAAGATTCCTTTGGTGTGTCTGGTGCTTTTCCCAAAAGGGATGGACCTTGCTGACCTCTATGGCACTGACTTGAGCATGGAAAAAGGCAAAGCTCTCACCACTTCTTTCCCCACTGCCCTGGTGTTAGAGCAGACTGTAAATGACAAATTTACTCAGGAAAAATAAGTGAAGACAGTAATTAAGAAGCTGGCAGATAAAACGAGTGAAATGACACATTGCTGTTCTTTCCAATGCCAGTTTATTTTCTTCTTGGTTCTTTCCCCTTTGTCCAAATCAGTAGACAATAAGGAGGGGTATCTTTGCATTTGCTTTATTCTCTGCATGACACCAAAATACTGTCATGCAGTACCAAAATGCCTTTGCAATTGGATCATCAGGATCATTTTTTCAAGCTTCTTTGTGATAACACCCTTCAGAAGGACAGGGTTATTTGAACTGAACAGAGAGGAGTTTTTCTTATAATTCTATGGATTATGAGAGGCAGGCCAAAAGAAAAGGCTAAGTCACTCTGCCTTACAAGCGTAAATTTAAAGGCAGAAGGAAAGGGCTGGAATGAACACAGAACACC
Organism: Trochalopteron elliotii; assembly: GCA_024734555.1. Lineage (NCBI taxonomy): Eukaryota > Metazoa > Chordata > Aves > Passeriformes > Leiothrichidae > Trochalopteron > Trochalopteron elliotii. The sequence continues at coordinate 4,666,850 of JANPWX010000024.1, read as the reverse complement.
ACAAGTCTATAGAAAACCTCCCTCCACCACACACAGCGAGGAGGAAGCCTGGAACAGGAGGGATTATGTTCCCTTTGCCTTATTACCACAGATGGTCTGTTCTGTGCAAGGAAATCCTGCAACAAGCATACAACCCATTTGTGCAGAATCTACTCTGTGCTTGCGCTGTCCTGGGAATTTCTTCAAAATATTTATGTTGTGCATGGCTCACACCAGGGGTAAACTGGGCTCCCCAAATGACTTTTGTGCCGCAATTCCTGTTTGACTAATGGGGACTAATCCTGACATCCCTAGAGAGTGTAACTTTTGGTCCTCTGAGATATACCTCATCTCTCATAGACTGACTTTCCAGGGTAGAAAAACATGTCTGAATCGAAACCCAAGTGGATGTATTCTTCTCAATTCAACAACAAAAGGGTTGATATAAGTTTTATTTTTATCAACTTTCCTTGTTCTTACAATACTGACAATGGCAGAGAATACTATCAGGCCATATCATAACTCAGGCTGAAAACTGAATTTTGCACAACACTGAGTAATATAACAAAACTGTAATGTCTCGATGTAGGAGAAGGGAATACAGGTGACCTCATCCCTGATAAGTAACAGCTGTGTTAATTACACAATACAGCCTTGCCCCTGATGAGTCACAGCTATATCCAATAAAGAGAAGCATGATAAAGGGGAATGGGTTAGCTGGTGAGAATCATGAAGAAGGAGGACCCTGGAGAGAGAATTGCTGCTGTGAGGTCGGTCTGGGTCTGCAGTCAGAGCCTGTTGTTGGAACCTGCAGTCATAGTCTAGCCAGGTAAAAGCCTGCAGTCAGAGTCTGCAAACTGATACATGCGGTCATAGTTTAGCAGGAAATAACCAGCAGTCAGAGGTTGCAAGGGAAGCCTACAGTAGGAGCTTGCTGCAGCCAGAGGCAGTAAATAGCTGGAGTCAGGATGGCTGAGCTGTAAAGAGGAATAAACCAGGACCCTTTTCATGCTGTGATAAACAAGAAATCTGTGTCTTGGCTCATTTCTACCCTCTAGCAAGAGGACTGCTGCGACATCTTAAAAGGATCCCGGTTTCATCTTTATCTCCCCGTTGAGAAACAGAATGTGTGAGTAATGTAACAGGTTGGTATTAATTTACTGCTCAAATCAAAATAGATTCAAAGGAGATGTGTCTTTGAACCAGTTCTGGTTTTCTGACTCAAAAATGAAAAAATCCAAAGTGCAATTTTTGTAATTATAACAATTCATACATCTCTGATGCTCCTGCTCATGTTTCTGTTGTTTGTCGGGCATGTTGTGTTAAGATGGCAAAAGGACTGTATCTGGGGTTTGTTTGAAACTTATTTTGCACTATTGAGGCTTTTTTTTTTTTTTGTTCACTGCCCTCCTTTTTCTCCAGAGCATATAATCAACATTGTGCTTAAAGGCTCATATTTAGAAAACAGGACATACATCCACTGTCCGTTGAATTTCAACTCTAGAAGTCTGGGGGCAGGAGAAGGACGGGGGAGAATTGATATGGTGACTTAAAGATTGCATAACTCCAAATACATGGTTCTCTAGAGAGGCTGATGATTTGCAGCTACAACTGACCTTTGCTGGTATTGCAAGGACTGGGCATTTCTAAGGAGTGTTGTTATTGATCCACTTCTTCATGAGGAATAACTTGAGGTTTATTTTGTGGAGTGCAAGTATGATAAATTAATGTTAAACATATCCATTACTTATTAGCAACTTGGGTGTCTCTTCCACCCCATGCAGATGGGCAATGAAGCAACTGCAGATGGAAGAGCCCTAAGACCTGACATGCAGCCAAACCCAGCCTGTGTTCATGAAACTGGGTGTCACTACACTCTGTCTTTTTTGAGTCTCTTTCAACCTCCTCAGCTTAGTTTCTCATCAGAATCAATCATTTTCTAATTAACTAGTCAGATTCTGGTGAAGCTTGCCAAAATTTTATTATCCTGCTCTCAGAGTTACAGTATGCAATTATTTATTCAAGTTTCTACTGCTCCCACTTTGATGGAATTGAGTGAAGGAATCTCTTTCTGGGAGCCTAAGGGAGCTCTGTAATGAGAAACAGTTACAGGAAGGTGAGTAACCCCTTTGCTTTGCAGGGTTTACAATATGAGGAGAAAGGAAAAAACACATGTGCTCCCTTTTTATGTTCCAACATCCAGGGGGGAGAAATTAATGCAAAAACCAGCTTCCATGTGTATTGCTTGGGTTTACAGTGATGTTTTTCCCCTAACTGGGAGCAAAACAAGTATCCTTTTTGGGGCATTACAGTAACATTCACAGGTGAGGGTCAGGTCCTTAATAAGCAGTGCGGAAACAAATCTGAGACAATATTCTTTAGGAGAGTTGGGCATTACAGTGCAAAGTGTGGTAATCCATGGCATCATGACACTGCCTCTGTTGAACATTGAAATTTTTCATGCAACATGTGCACAGGCTGGATGCCTTGAGAATGGGTGTTACAAAGTACAGCATCTTGAATGGGGAACTAACCAAACACAGTGTTAAGAAATGCAGATGTGATGAAGACAACCTCAGCTTTCCTACTTAAAGCTAGTAAGGTGTCAATGTTTTGACTGCTGGAGTATTCACAGCAGTAAGCCTTCTCTGGGGCTGAGGTACCTAAGGTAACTCAGTCCTCTCTCTTTAAAGAACAGTAGCAAGAAAGCTTCATCACAACTGAATGATGGAAGGGTTTCAGGAGGGTATAAGAGCCCTTCTAACACCTTACTCTTGTTTTATTTGGTATACAGACAGAGACTTGATTTACTTGTATCCCAGATGTTAACTATTGGACTAGAAAATTATATGCACCTTCATTTGTTTCTCACTGAGAACGCAATCATTTATATAAAGTTTCAACAATAGAGGCAGAATTATGTCACACACTGCCTCATAGTTTGCTGGAGTTGAAGGCAGTGAGCAGCCCAAAGCTTTTGCACATGCTCTAAATGCTGTGGCACTCAACATATTGATCAAGTTGTTACTCCCCTGATTTTGCTCCATTTAGGCTGCTTTGGTGACTAATAATGAAGCTTTTCCCAGTGCCTGGGTGCAGTGCATGTGCACGGTATAGTCGTTTTCTTCAAGACCATAGACCTGGCTTACAGGTAGTTCCCATCCTCTGAGACAGTGGGCCAGACTGCTGTGGGAAGACTGCCTCTGCCTTCATAAGCTGTGCCAGCAAAGCAGCATGCTGCAGAGTGCTCCTGTGCTGCACTGCTGCAGTGGCACCACTACTTTTCATTTATATCTGCAGGGAAAGGCTAAGGAAGAAAGATTTTTGGCTTGCTACCCTAGACACTCTGTCAACTGCCTTGAAAAATTATTCTACCAGAGAGATTCTCAAACTGAAGCCTTTCTCATATTCCTCTGTGTGTTCACAACTTGAATTAACTCAGTGTTTTAAGTAACACCATTGAGCAGATAATGAAGTAACCATGTATGCTAGCAAAAAGTGGAAGAGCAAAGAAAGCAAATTTACAAGTGTGGCACCTGTATGACCTTAAGGAAATGAGTGTTGTTGACTTTGTCAGGCATGATGAATCTAATACTTACGCTATTTTATTGATAAATTAGAAATGTAATGGGCAAAGATGTCTTTCCAGATAATAAAATAATTTGAAGTGCCAAATGAAAGGCAAGTCAGTTAACCCACTACAGTCTTCAAAAAAGATCAGGAAAAAGAAGATGAAAATAATCAAACTCACCTTAAGCCTGTTGAATGCAGCCCTCAGGATCTGTGTTTCCCCCTCGCTCTCAGGAACAACTCGTATGACTTTATCACTGCCAATAACAGAAAATTGAATTGGCACTTTGCAGGAGTACAAAGGGACAGTAATTAGGTTCAGATAGCTACTGTAATTGTGCTCTTTTTCAGCACCTGCAAAATGTTGGGTGAGCTGGAGCTCTGCTTCTAAACTTGCTGCTGGATTATGTTCTTCCATAGAAATGATTTGGTCTTTACAAATCAGTGTCAGCTTGACCTTCCATTTCTATGCAAATGTTTTGTTCATTCCTTCTAAGTTAAACCATTCAGGCTGCTATCCTCCATACTGAACATCTGCCTCAGAACAAAGCAACTTCTTTTTTCCAAAACGATTAATCTGTTCCTGAGGATGAGATTAAGTAAAATACATTGTTTTTTCATGTTTAAACCTTTAATGGACTTTGAAAAGTTCATTGTTCTCATACATTCAAGAGGGGAGTTGAATTGAGAAAAGAGGTGATCTTCATATTGGGGCATGCCTTTTGCTTTACCCATTAAAACTTGCACAAATTTTGTGAAGTAAACAGCTGCTCACACATGCTCAGATGGTTCTAGATAATAGTAGCTGATTTTATTCACTTTCTTTAACAGAAATTGAAATAGAGTAAGTTTAGATATGATACAAGGAAGAAATCCTTTGCTGTGAGGAGCACAAGAACTAGTTGCCCAGAGAAGCTGTGGATGCCTCATCCCTGGAAGTGTTTAAGGCCATGTTGGATGAGGCTCTGAATGACCTGGTGAGGTGAAAGATGTCCCTGCCCATGGCAGGGGGGGCTGGAACTAGCCCCTTTCAGTTGGCTTCCAACTCAAGCCATTCTATGATCTCCATAGATATAATTTTGCAAACAGGAAACAAGAAACTGAATGACTCTTCAATGATCACCATCTGCCATGACCTATGGGATGCTGGAGACCACAGAATATAGAGGGGATGATCATATAGCTAAAATATCAGCCATACACTAGACGGATGAAATAACTTTGTGTGGCCAACGTGAATTCTGGCATTTTCCTACATTTTGAGTTTTTAATTTGTACTGTTGATAATCAGTGCATCTCTTCCAAGAGACACTGGAGGTCATGCATATCTTTATTTCTACACTTCCCTCCACTAACCAGAATGCCTTTTAAATAATTTCTTTATCTACAGTTTATATATTATCTGGGAATTTTAACAGTAGAATTTCCCTTGGCATTGAGAGGTTTGTCCCTTAAATACCTTGTGAGCACTCTGCTGAAGGTTCTGAGTCTGCTGAGAATATAGCTGGCCACCTAGAAACAGCACTGCTGAGTGTGCCCTTCCTGGCTCATTGTCCTAGCCAGGCTCCCAGGCTGCTGCTGCTCTCAGGTGCCAGGTCTTGCCTTTGGTGAACTGCAGCTACAGCTCTGGTAAGACTCACCTTTGTTGCAAGAATCCTTAATGCATCCATAAGTAACCATTAAATACTGCTAGGTCAGAAGAAAGCACTACTAATAAATTCTGAATTCTGAAATGGCTTACCTGTTTCTGGAAATAATTTCCCCTTACCCCCCTATTCTTTTTTGTTCTTTTCTCTGTAGTCAACATTTGCTCCCCTTGGTTAGCCTCTGATCCTTCTTTCTGTCTCAGGTCTTCAGTTTTGGCTCTCACCCCTGCTGAGTTTTCCCTGTAGACTGGTCCTGAGCCTTCCAATTCCTTCATGGCATTTAAGTTTTTGGTCCAGTTAGACTGGTTACTGCTGCAACAACACTGATGTACCCACAGATATGGACCTCAGTCCATTCTCGTTGGCTGCTGTTGACCTTACTGGACAAATGGTTTATGCCTGAGAAAAAAAGCTCTGAAAGCTCTCGTTATAATTTGGCAGCCCAAAAAATTTAGGGAAATTACTATGCTTCCAAGCCAAGTTTAACCTCCTGTGTCAGAGCTTGCACAGAAAGGAATAAATCTCATAGAGTACTACAACTGCTCTACCTTTTAAAGGAAAATAGATGTTTTTAATTTATCATATATACAATGGTAATATAGTTTTCCATTACTTACTTCTTTCTAAGTACTAAATTGCTGTTAAGAAGAAAATATAAAGAAGTAATGATTGCCCAGGAAGTTGATGTAGCTAATAAAGATTGATCAGATATTTCTGGAAGGATTGGTACAACCAACATATAAAAACTAGATTTTAATGAAATAAGTAGCTAAGCATGTGTTACACAGCTGTAATGGAATTTAGAAGGAATGGATATCACTTAGGTATGGTCTTGAATTAATACACATCACTGTAAACTGTCTTCGATTAGCTCAGCAACTCTGTCATTTCCAAGGTGATGAAAAACCTGCCCTAGAGAGGGAAGTATCAGTGCTGTGACAGATTGATCACTTGACACATTGTTGGGAAGTGCTTCAAGCTGTGGCTGAGTCTGCTGCTAGAGAGCTCATAGCAAGCAGTTCAGCAGTTTAGCATGGTAATTTTAGTATTTTAGTAAAAGATGGTTAAGCCATCATGGCAAAGCCCTTCCGATTTTTGTGCATGCAACGTGGGAATACATTGGATTCCTGAGAACTATCTGCTAACACCTACTCCTATAGGCTGACTAGTCAATGGATAATCATTATGCATTCATCAACAAAGCACAGATTGGAAATCTAGCTTTACTTCAAATATCTACAGTCAAAACTCATAGTCCTAAGGTAATTTTTTGGCTTTATAGTTTTTCTGGTTGCATTTCACATTAAAGAAATCCAATGATTACCTTAAATGCTATGCAATACCCGTTGAATTTAGGGTAGAAATTCAGCAACCTCCCCACTATTTAAAAGCCAACAAAATCTATCAGATCACATACTAATGAGGTTGATAAATGGCAGTTCACCCCAAACACTCAGGACCATCCCCTGGTGAGGTCCCCTGCCATCCTTTATGTTGAGCTGTTGAGGAGAAAAAAGCAAGTAATTATATATATATATATATATCATGAGAAGGCTTTGCTGCCCTCAGACGTGTCAGCAGTCTGCTGATTTATGCAGATAAGGTTATTTTTCTAACCATGATGCCCCTAAATCTTTTTTTTTAACCCTATTTAAAAAAAAATATAAACAAAAAGCAAGATGGGATCTATTTTGTATAAATTAATGTAGAAATTTATATCCATCATGAGAAACTTTCAATTTACCCCTAGCAATTAGGCTAATGGAACTTAAAGCTAGGACTTAGTGAGATCTTTTGAATTTCATGTAAACACAGTTGAAAGCCTTTGCCAAGAGCAGAACACAAGCTTTAGTAAATGAACTGAAATAGTGTGCTGAGCAAAGAGTAGAAGCCAGACGGCTGATGTCTCCAGGGACAGCCTTATGCCTGAGCAAAATGGGTGACCAGCTGCTGACCAGCACTGACATGCAATGACATCTTTTTTTTCCCTTCACCTCGTTATATTTTTCAGGAACAGCATGAGAAATGACACAGCTGCTTTTGAAACACAGAATATGCTACGTGGCAAGGGAAGGGTGATACTCCCTGATGCCAATGGGGACTAAAACCTCTTGGTTTACTTCTTTGGCTTTTTCATTTACTTTTTTTCCCATTTACTTCATAGTTTTACTCATCTATGAACAGACCAGATGGATCCAAAGAAACTATTCTGCAGCACATCTACAACTTCTTTACTGATGGAATTAGCAGTTCCCTCTCATGAAACTTTCCTGATGAAGTCACATGACATGAACTGCATTTATATAAATTCCTCATTTCCTTCAGAAAAATCCTTCTTATTGTTTTATTCTCCTGACTAATGTGAACCTTAATCAGATCTCTGCTCTCCCATGGAATTTAATAAAAGTATGTTTACAAAGGCTTTACAAGTATTTTAAACACAGTTTAAGAAGGGATAGGCTATAAATCAAATACCTATAGAAAAAATAGGAAAGAAAATAAATCCCTACTTACAGGCATCCATTCCTAATAGTAGAGGAGGGATTACAGTTCTTGAGAACAAGCTGCCATAGTTGCTGCACTTTAGTTGTTCATTAAGGCTGAATGACACATCTGAAAAGATCTACAGTATGAAAGCCTCTTGTCAACTCCCAATATACCATCAGATATCTGTGATGAAAGATCAATTGCTTCATTCCCTTTTCTCCACTAAATTCTGATAGTAGAAAGATTAAGAAATAATAAAACATTAATGCTTTTCTCTCTCTCTGTTACTGGGATGAAGAGTTTTAACTGTGACTCAATACTATGACAAAATCAAGATAGATAAATAAGGCTGGGCTTCTTCCTGAGTCTTGGTGGGTACATCTGGAAAGGGAACTTTACAAAACTTCCTGAGCCCTTCATTATGGTTTTCTGTATTACAGCAGATGCTCATCCAAACAGAGAAGACCATTTGTAGTGTCTAGATAGCAAGGTATATATTTTCTGCCTTTTAGCTATTAAGGCAGGAAAAGTCATACCATCCCTAGTATAAGAAAGAGCTGGCTGATTTATAATTTTGAACAAAAAAATAAGTGCTTGGGTAATGTAGGCAGAAATGCTGAGGAGGCAAAGTATGTTATTGCATTATATTTATCAGCATAGCACAGATAACTTCTTGGGAAGCTAAACTTACACGCTAATTCCCAGGCATGGAATATCTGAGTTTCATAGATGTTTTTCAGATGCAAAAAGGGTTTCTTTACCAAGCAGGAAACTTTGCAGACTAAAGAAATGCTATATTACTAGCAGTCTTCCTCTGCACAGCTTCATTTCAGAGACATATGGTATGGAGATGTTAGTATCTGCAAAAATTTCAGTTTTCATTCCAAGTAAGGAACAAAGCTTTTCCAATAAAAGCTGGCCTCCAATCTCTCATAAACACTGGCTATAGGGCCATCTAGCTTAAACAGAAGAAGTGGGANNTTTAGATACCAAGAGCAGAAGGGTGAAGGGCGAAATGGTTCAATGATAGAGGGCTGCATTAAACTTTTTATACTCAGACTTCCTTTAAGACCTTGAACAAACAATCACAGATCATTTCCAGTGAGGTTCACTGTCAGCTTGGCAGAAGCTTCCTTATACTGAGATCCAGACACTTTGCATCCATTCATGTGTAAAAACCACACACTCTGGTTAGAGACATTTGATGGTGGATTGGTTTGTCTGGTCCGTCTCCTCTCGATCTGTCCCAGTGGCCTGGGCATGACCATGGGCTCTGTTGTGGTGGGTGTGCTTGAAGCACAAGCATTTGCCAAAGCCTGGCACTCAGCCTGAACCTGAGACTGGGGACACACCTGCCTGCAAAGCCTGATGGACAGGCTTGGGGTGCAGAGCTATGCTCAGCTGCCAGTGTAGGCATGGTTCAGCTCCCTGCCCCTATAAACAGGGATGATCTCATCCTTTAAACTTGTGACAGTATGGAGACACAAATAAACTCATGGCTTTCAAGCTTCCTGATGGCCATGGTAATGGCAGCAAGGCAGGGACAATAGGTGGAAAGTACTAGATACAGCTTTCACAGAACAAAATTCTGCAACCCTTCCTAAGGCTTGAAACATTCTGCTTTTACTCCATAGCCTTCAATGGTGCTGAAAAAGAGCTTTTTCTTTTTCAAATAATCCAATGTTTTCTACATCTCCATTTTTTTTTCAATGTATTGATATTAGTAGAATAACAGCAAAGAGTCCAAACAGGAGATGTCCATGCTCTCTTGTTTTGGAGACAGCTATGAAATTCTGAAATAACCCCCACTATTGGTTGTTCAGGCAAGCTACAAACCTGAAAAATATCAAGTACATTTTCAATGAAAGCAATCTTCTACAGTCTTTAATGGAAATTTTAAACTCGTGGTATTCTGATAAAATTGCCTAAGTTTAGTATGCACTACCATGAACAACACACACTAAAATTTACCATATTTATAAAAGTGTGTTTATATTAAAAATCCCATATACCCAGAAGTCAATAAAATAGCTATTTTTCTGATACTAATCATATATAAATAGCTTACCAAACACAAGTGTCAGGTTTAAACATTTCTTTTGAATGTTTGAACTTCACAGAAAATCCTTAATTTATAGAACAAAAATTATCTGGACTCCACTTTTTTAAGTTATGGTTTTACTTGACCTTTACTTGCCACTGCAGTCAAATACCTGCACATTTCCAACTGTATGACAACCACTGAATGGGGCATGTAATTTATCTGCCTTGACGACTTCTCCTCAAGGATCAGATAATACTTCTATCTTTGAAAAACAAAGAAGAAGAAATCTTACTTTTATTTTCATAAGTCACATTCTTCACTTAAATTTGTGTTTATTTTGAATTTATTTTTTCTCTCCTCTAATTTAAACAAAATGTCTATAGGTGGCCCAGAAAAAAAACTTGCAAATTTTATTACGTATTTTCCTTTAATAGCAAAGAGGAAGATCTTATGACCAGCAGGTCTTTTCTAATAGTACCCTGTTCCTCTCATTATAATATATGTAATGCTTGTAATGTATTCAATCCAAAATTATTTCCATCTTTGGAGGAATAATTTAATAGAGTAACAGAATAATTTTGGTTGATGAGATATCTGGAGATCATTTAATCAGATGTCCCTGTAGCTCTTCTCTGCACCTGTTCCTGGTTTTCTGCTTCTGAATATGGACCAAAAGCACTGTGTAAGCATTGTTACTCCTTTGAAAATTCTCATACAAACTCAATTTTATGGTCCTAACACATTGAAAATCACAGTCATCCTGTGGCTGAATAGTACATTGCTATTTTTTTCTCCTTGATCCAACCAAAAGATTTGCAGTAATAGGGAGAAATTCCTCTATGGATGTTCTTAAACTTGAACTACTGCATTTCACCCTAGTTCTTTTAAGTCAGCCATTAAGTCCATCAAGTTTTTCTAACATGTCTTGAACATTTCTTGAATAAATAGCTTCAGAAAATAACTGGAAATAAAGAATTTTTTTGCAGGTAATGACAATTCAAAGCATAGAGAATGAGGGTTGAAGGCAGGTAGTAATTCCTGCTGCTGAATGGGACAAAGCTGGGAAGAATTTGGTTATTCCTGATAGGCAGTCTCTTGAGCTCAATTTAAGACCTTGATCCTCAAGCCCTCACAGTACAAAGTCTTTCAGCAATAGGAGGAGGAAGCCTTTACTCATTACTGCATTTGGCCCTGAAACACAAATAACTTGTAAGCATGTGTTTGTAAGTGTATAAAAAAAGATCAGAGGAATTGCCTCATACATATTTTAAAAAGTAAATGTCAAGATGGTGAGCTTAGATTTAATTTAAGGCTTATCATTAGTGTTTTCTATGCATTTATTCATTTATGCAAGTTACAGCAAGAAAGATGAAAATATTTATGGAGTAAAAAAGTGTTATGGTGTGAAATACTGCTGCATGAGATGTCTGTAGCATGCTAAGTTTCCCTAAACTATTCCATCATCACTTATTGCCTAGTTTGCTTCCACATAATGATTATATATTCTAATTCATGGAAAGTACACTTTCAGTGTCTCTATTCAAATAAAGGACAAACAGGACATGCCTCTCCACAATTTTGCAAAAGGACAGGATCTGTAGATTTCAAAGCTGGGCAATACACCAAATTTACTGAAAAAAGTGAGGAAAATCCTGTAAGGAAATTCTCTTTTTGCTGGTGTTACTGCAATAGGCTGGCATAATTCCATTCATTTCCATGGACTCTTGCTAGGTTAAGCAAGAGAAAAACAGCAGCCTTTTTTTTTTCATTGCAGGACAATTAGCTATTCCTGTGCTTCAGATAAGCATAATAAAAACCTGGGTTCTGAACCATTCATCAATTTAGGATGCTATTTTGGAGAAGAAATTGTACATCTGCAAGCACTAAGCCTGGAAGTAATTACCCATGATGCTAACTGCTGAATACTGCCATAACTGACAGTCTCACAGGGAGTCCTCTTATTTTCCCTCCAGGGACACGAGCAAGGTGACCGTGCTGACTTGAGATGCAATACTGTGTGTCCAGGTAGAGTTTCTCTGACAACAGGAATGAGCAGAGTCCCTCAGCAAAGGGACATCTTGCACACCTAGACTGAGGTCAAATGGTATTTGCAAATTTCTCTTCAAACATTCTGTACAGCAGAATATCTTCCCAGGAGAAATGATACTGCAGGAAAGCAACAGATTAAATATATATAAAGCAGAGATGTATGGTAGAGTCTCTGAATAAAAAATGCTGGATGGATGACCCCATGTACATTGTGTCATTTTTGCATTCTACCATCTGCCTTGTATAAAGAGACCAGCAAGGGAAACCTAGCAGTAAGTCTGCAAAGGTACAGCTGCAACTAAGAGTATTTCCCAGTTTAATGCACAGCCTGGATGTATCAGCTTCCAACTGAATCCTGTGTGACTGTACTGCACTGTGTTCAACCACCTTTCCCTGAGAAAGGACACAAGGTGCACACTGCTGACTGTGTGTGCCCTGGAAGCAACCTACACTGTTGGGTAGCAAATATAAACAAAGGCACTTTGCTTTTAGCACTGTCATGTGTTGTACAGCAACTCCTTTTGAAAAAATTAGAGGTGTTTTTGGATGCTTAGTTATGCAATGGGTTTTCTTTAAATCAACTGCAAAATTTTTTTTGGAATAAATCTGAAAATAAAACTGTTTAATTACATTTTCAGTGAACATGGAAACCAAATGCGTGAAGCAGGAGGAGAGAAAAGTAATTTCCATGAAAAACTTTTTGTTTCACTTTAAAGAATTATGCACTGAAAAGTGCAGCTACAATCCTACACCACATATACTTCAAATTGCAGTGTATTTACTGACCCATCTTTCCTTATATCAATCCAATTTTCTGTTAAGTATAAACAAATTAAGTGTGCATGTGCCTGCAATAAGAAGCGTTATTTTACTAAGTATAACAGATCTTTAATGTTCATATTTTTATAATTTTCAGATAAAGGCCAGTTGGTTGGTTGGGGTTTTTTTTTTTAAGATGAGAGTTCCAACCCTTTGGAACTAGATGTTGTACTACAAAGAGAAAGCTTATGATGACTCACAGAATGTTCTCTCCCAAGGACCACTTTTCCATGGTGATGAATTTATAGACAAGGTTTAGAAACCTTCCGTGGTGGGACAATTTTAGCACACAAAAAGGAAAACACTTAACCAGCTGCTCCAAGCAGCTTTATGGATGCTATTTATAATCTTTTTGCTTATAGATATATTTAAGCTGTTTTCAGGCTCTGTAACTTTTTTTTTTTTTGGGCCTTTTTGTTTGGAAATATAGAGGTTACATCCATTTGTTTCTCATACCACACGAGTTACTTGATAAGCTGCCCAAATGGAGGAACCAGACCCTCTGGAGAGCCCACACTGCCAGCTTGGGTGTGTGCTCCTAGCCCTCCCTGGCACACTCTCTGCTCACAGACCAGCGGCTCTTCAGATGATTGCTTGCAGCACTTCCATCAATATTTTGTCAAAAGTACAGATAAGATAGATAAGAATAAAGACAGCAAGTGTATGTGGAACCACATCTAGGACCTGCATGTGAATGTACAAGTCACCTTACACGTCAGTAAAATTAACAGTACGCTAATTGCCTGCAGGATCTGAACATAGGAAGGCATTTGTATATATCAGGAGACTAAAAAAAAAAACAGCCAGAAAGTATTTGATGTGATCACCATAATTATCTTCTTCATTACTGATTTTAAAGGCTGGGAACATCAGCACAATAGGTATGTAGAAGTGCCTTTGCTTTGATAATCTCCATCTTGAATACATTGGATTTTGTTCAGTTATTTTTTAGGGAAGTGAGAAAGTGGAGGGTTTGCTGTTGTTGGGTTTTTTTTTTCCATTATTTTAAAAGTGAAGTGGCTTTATGTATTATCAGGGGCCTCTCAGACACATCCATGGTCAGCTCTATTTAGGAGCTGGGGTATAAAAGCCAACCAAAATCAGCTTGCTGGATATGGGGCTCTCTTTATAAAGGTTGTGCACTTGTCTACCCCATCAGGATATTACATTTTATCCTTCTGCATTTTTATAGCCATAAATTTAGGTTCCACCCTGGCACAAGGTTTCTCAGGGGCAGATCAAGGACAGCCTTAATGCCTAATGATGTTGTAATACACACATCACAGTTCTTGCACTCACTCAGCTATGCATCTTGATAAAACAGATGTCAGGATACTACATCTAAACATGTCTATACTAGATGGCAAGTTTGCAGTCTCACGTAACAGCAAGGAATAGATGGGAAGAAAGAGTATAACACATCCACACATACGAACAAGATAGCTGTGCATAATGTGATGGATCTGAATCTTTGAACTTAGTCATGATATGCATATATGCAATCAGACTCTCCTTTGACCTGGATTTTCGAAAACAAATTCTTTACCTCTTGTTCCTCAACCCAGTCCTGAGTATCTTACACAAAACTGACCTGCTATCCTATCGTTGAAAAAGGATACCTATAGTGCTGAAGAAAACAAAAGCAGACCAAATGCAGAATACTATTTGAAAGAAAAAATCAAACTGGAGGCTTGGGGAGGGATATAAATATTTTAGTGGCAATGAAATTATTTATTCTCTGAAGACAGCTCCTGTAACACAGCTGCACCAGGCATTAAGGCAATTACATTTTCCCATTTTTATAAGCTGCTTGAGAAATAATTTTTTCCACTAGATTAAAGTTGTGTCAGTTCTCTACAAAATCACGTCTGACTTCAGGGATACTGGAGTAAATCTGAATGTGAAAGCTTGGCATTTACTTCTTTATTGTGGTAATAGTTATTTGTGTGGGACAACCTGGAATTCTACAGAAACTTCTGTGCCTCTTTTATTTGCTAATACCCTGACTTCACAGCATGCTGCAGTAAGAATCCTCGAAGCAAAAGAGTGGAAATTCTACTTTTGCTTAAGAGAATATTGTTTAGTTTAACTGCATCTATCAAGCTTGTCACAATTTCAACACAATTGAAAAGGCCAATTCCACAGGTCTTCCCTGAGCAGTGGTGTAACCCTCCAACACCTTCTACCAGGGTGCTGTGAATAGACAGAATGATTTTGTTGTATTATGGCAGTGGGAAGACACATGGGAGATGATGTTTGTAGGCAGGCAAGGAAACACTGCCCTTTCTACCAACATGAGTTCATTAACAGACCAGGCACAAAACCAAATTCTGAAATGCTGAGAGGGACCACTTGGTAAAAATGATGACCACACGTGTCTTGGCAAAGCACATTGTGAGTAGCTGTCTTCTAGCAGGTGCTTGCATCACCTGTGTTACAGGCACAGGTCTGTTCCATGTTGTGCCAGGCCACCTGACCCAACACACCTCATAGTGAGAGATGGGCATCTCACGACTCTTCAGACTGATAAAGACACAAATCACCTTCTAGAAGTCTTCTCTTCACCATCTAAACCGTGAAGTATTTCTGTAAGGACCAATGCAACATAGAGCACAATGCAGTTAAGCTATTTTGCATTCTATTTTTATATATATAATATATTCTATTTTCTATTCTACTCTATATTCTGTTATTTTATATTAATACCTTATATATATTAAGGCTCTCTGTTCCCTTGTCTTTCTCCTCTTTTTTTCCTCCCAAACTTGCTGTTCTCTGATTCCAGAGCTGTGACTGCTTTGAGCACTTTGAGCTTTGCACACTAACCTAACCACTCTGCACGCTCTGACGCTTCCTTGAACCAGCTGAGAAGGACTTTTATTCCTGTTTCTCAGAAGATAAATGTATATTTTTAAAATAAGGGTGACAAATAAGGATTAACAGGCAATGAATAAATTAACAGGTCTTGGTGAAGTTATTTATGTAACTAAAGAGAGGTAAAATACTTCAGCAAGGAATAAATGCAGCCCATATATTATAGCCGTGTTGTGAGGCTGATATTTAACTTCAAGACAATCTGTGTTTACGACTGAAAGGAAAGAGATTTATTTTAAATATTTAAATAATAAACTGTGTCCTAACATACCTTTCAAAAGCACTTACTGTTCTTTTCTGTTTTTGTTGGTGTTAATACACATTGTTTTATTCAAGTTGCTATTATTGGAGTTACACTTGCTGGCATAAACTGGTCATGAATTTTCCTATCTGCTGACACTTGTAATCTGCAGATGTTGAGGCAAAACATTCATTGCAGGATATTTATTGCCCTGAAATCCAAAGATCATTATTGGTATTTGTTTAAAATACACCTACCTTGCATGGGCACATGGGCAAGTAAATCTTTCTGCAGGACAACTCTCACAGCAACATTTTCAATCCTGATGGTTTTCCTTTTATTTTTTTTGTTTTGTTTTGTTTTGTTCTATTTAAAAATATCCTGATTGTAGGGTGAGTTGGTGTAATACCCAACAAAGCTGCCAATGCCAGAGTCCTCTCCATTATACCAGAAGGCTTACTGAGCTGGAGCACTTTGTAATAAAAGTTTACACCTGAAACACAGCTTGACAAAGACAACAGTGTGGACAAGTGAGAAATGACGTGACATCCTGAAAACCTCCCCATTCTGCATGGAGTGAAAAGTCTTTTCTGGTCAGAACTAGATGATCCTTAAGGTCCCTTCCAATGCAAACCACCCAAAGGTAAATCCAACAGAAAGAGTCAGTAGCCCAAATTGGAATGGATATAACTCTGGCAGCATGTGAAATCTCCTGTCTGGGCTTAATGGCAGAGTGAAGGGAGTTTACTGCATGATCTGAACATCCTTAATACAGTGTATTTTAAGGATTCTTTGTTGTTTTCACTGTTCTGTTTCACTTTGAAACTTCTCTTCCTCTGTGACAGAAAGGGGCTCTAGAACTAGAATCAACCACACTAATGTGGCTGTATGAAATGAGTTATGGTCTTCTGACTTCTCATAAAAAAGGCTGTAGCAAGATCAGGGATGGTTAGCAATTATTAGGTTATACTCTGAATGTTAGAATAATCCAAATTTGTAGTCACTTCCTAGCAGATTCATATGGCTGTGCTTAATATGGCAGGTATGTATTTTATGTAGTCTGTTAATACAGACATAAACTGCTTGTAAGTGAGCGCTGCAATTAAAACTTCTCAGGTCTGCCTGTTTGCTAGAGAAAAAACAAGTTCACTTTCAGACCTCATCATTCATATTCAGCTCATCTATCACTATTAGCATTTTGATTTTGTGAAAATGGTGGAAGTTAAGCTAGTCTTTTCTAAATCTTTGCCAGCTGTACAGGAAAATAAATTACATAGGTATGTTAGATCATCTGCTTTTAATAATTTTTTACAGGGGCAACAAAGATGGTATTAATAAATCTTACTAATATTGTAATTAGAGACAACGTAAATATAAACTAAATACTAATTAAATATTTTTTTAGTAGTAGATTTCCAAACTTTTTAATGCTACTCAACTGGGAAACAGCACAGTAAAAGTCAGCAAAGCATCCAAGCAGCAGATTAAAATATTCCCACCAAAATGATGTCAAGTAGGAGCTTGGGTAAGGCAGTTCCAGCACAACAAGGAACCACTGGACAATGTGAAAGAAAAAGGAGAAAACCAGTGCATTTTTTGCTTGTTTTTGTGAACAGAAAACTCTGAGGTAGCATTTTAGCTCAAGGAGTACAGTCTTGAACAGTAAGAAACCCATAGTACAAAGGAGTATTAAATGAACAACTGCATTACAGATCCAGTGCACCAAGTGTCCAGTGGTGCTGTATGAAGGGCTGTACTGCAGCAGCATCAGGTATCTGTAGTAATCCCACTTGCCCTGACCAGAGACAGTTTCCTGCCTCCAGCAACTGTTTCTTGTCATGATGCCTAGAGCAAGACAATTCCCTTTGCCTTTGCTTTATACCTCAAGCACTTTAAATTCCTTAAATACCTCTTGATGTGCTTCTAGAAAGCATATGCAGTATAAAATTGGTTTGAGATCCTCTGACTGTTAGTATGGGTCAGAAGATGGTTATCTTTATTAAAGCATCTTTATCAGAGCATTTCTATTTTGGAACAGTCTTCTCTCCCAGAGTTAGCTGGACATCCCTGTGATAGGTGACAGCCAGCTGAATACTTGGCTGGACAGTGTCACCTGCACAAGGAAGAGCAGTGTGGTGCTGGAACATTTTAAATTGTCCTCACTGATTCTGTTGACATTTTTTTAGCAAACAAAAAATCCCAGGTAGTGTGGAGATGAACATGGTGTGGTGTGTAATGGGATGTTTTCCCCTCTGCCCTCGAGCAAGAAGCTGTGACAGCTGTGTTCAGTTTACTGCAAGAGAAGCTGCCACGGGCAGACAAGCAGGTGCTTCCTCTTAAATCTTCAGCTCAGTCTCAGAAACCTCTCCAGGGCTGCTGGGACTTGCCTTACATTTTTTAAACTCACTCATGGTAATATGACTCCATTTATAGTAATTTCATAAGTGGAAGTCTGGTATTAACCACTCTTGTTATGGGAGAATTTGTTTTTCTTGTTATTGACCTCTTGGTTTCCGTAAAGGAGGGGTTCAAAAGACACCTTTGCAAATTACTTAAAGGAAGAAATGGATACTGAGAGTTCCTGCTTTGCTGTTTTTGTGTTGGCTGTGGTGTGTGCGTAGCTAATGTGTGCGGGGCTGGTTCATGGGGAGGCACAGCTGTCCCACAGCAGGAGCAGAGAAGGCAGAGAGCACCCAGTGAGTGCCCGGTGGGTACTACAGCACAGTCACAGCTGTGGGTTTGTGCTGACCACACGGTGCTTCCCAGCCCTGCAAGGCTTCCCACCCAGGCCAGGGCTGCCAGGGCCTTCCCCCTAGTCCACTCAGACGGGTGCCTCACAAACAGTTTGCTTCCCCTGATATAATTTTTTTTACTGAAGGACAAATAGTGTTCTCTGAATTGTTTCAGTGGTTTGTCAGTCAGCTGATTCCTAATATCTGAGGACAATGATTGGAAGTGATATGGATATTTACTGACACAAGAGCTCTCAGCACAGACGTCCTAACATACAGATGGTGTAAGGCAATGCTTTAAAGTAACTCCATTTGTTCTACATTTGTCTTGGGTCATAAAGCAAAGAAGAGGAAAAATTTTGCTACTTTAAGTACGTTCCTGGTACAGAGCAGGTAGTTACTTCACTTTTAGGCAACACAAATCTGATTACAATATGAAAACATTCTTCTGAAAAAGGAGCCAATGGCTGAATAAAACTTCTAAAAAATGTACAAAGAAAGGAATCATGGATTGCTCTGAATGGACCTACTTCCTATTATTACAAACAATAATTACAAAAACAAGACATCACAAAAACAGCAGTTCCATATTCTCTTCCAAGACACCTCAGAGATCTCAGTATCTTTATCAATGAAAGGTGATGCAGATTAGGAAGAAACCTTTGCTGTAGACATGCTGTTTAACAGCTGCAGTTTCAGACACCTTATTCTTTAGGTGCTAGTGTTGGGAGAGGGATAGAAGCTACATAAACCTTTTAATTCAGATCAGAAGTGCACTTCTGAAGTGAACCTGAGTGTCCCTTCCCACACATGTGGTTCTCACTGTGACACAGCCTCTGGGTTTATGACACACATTGGACTGCTCTGAGGCTGTATGAACTTGACTGAACATAAACTGAGGTATGCTCTTGGGGGTACATGCAGTGCATCCCAAACACAAATCAGCTTTTAGTCCATGGGATGAGATCCATGAGCCATGAGTCCATGAGCCAGTCCAAAGCAAAACCCAACCAGATCCATATAACGTAGAGAACATCTGGTCCTCAGCACCAGCTGGTCCAGTCTCATCAGAATGTTTGCACAGCACAACCTGCTCACACAGAACCTGAAAGGGTGGTTATTTTGACTCAAAATGCCAAGACTTACAAGTAGGCCTTTGCTTAGATTTAAATTTAACCAAAAGTACTTTAAATTTACCAAAGGTAGAGTAGCTCCTGGAAGGCCATTTTTCCTACAGAAGACCATGTGTTTGAGAGGGTGGATGTATATCCTCCACCACTGCTTGTGGAAAACATTTTTCCCCACTCAAATCCATGTCATTAACACATGAGCTACAAGTCATTCTGTCTGCTGGAGAGAGAAATTTCACTCTCAAACTTTTGTCATTATTGAGGTAATTTCTAATTTGTCAATAACTTCTCATGAAATTTTTGTTTCTGGAGAAGGAGTAAGAAGAAAGTTAATCTATTTAGCTTCCAGAAAAAAATTATTAAAATATATTTTAAATACTTCGGCTGCCTCTTTTTTTTTTGCATCAGCACAAGCATGAAAAAAGCCTCACAGAAATTTCTATTCTGTCAAAGGCCAATTTAATCAAAAAACACCCAGAGTAACTTTTGTTTTTACCAGCTCTACTTGACACATGTTTTCTGCCTACAAGGGCACTACATTACACAAGCGTTGATATCTGAATGCTATCAAAGTCAGTACATACTTAAATGTGTAAAATAATCTTTCTCAGCTCCACATTAGACTCTTATGTGAAATATTACAGTTTTAAGCAAGTGTCAATGAAACCAAAGCACTCTTCTTCAAAACCTCTCCATAAAATATTTTAATGATTCACTTATACATGTACATAGCTTTCTAAAGGTCTTTTGCAAACCCATAAATCCCCTGTTCTTACAGATTTTAGAAGCTCACGCCATTAACCTAACTTTTAAAACTAAATGATGTAAAAGTTTAATTATTAATTCTGATGTTTCTAGCTTCTTTCGTCTTTTCAGTATTCATGTTTAGCTATTTTAGAGTAACATATAAATGCCAGCCTTAAATTAGGAAGCATTCTGTCTG
This sequence comes from Trochalopteron elliotii, assembly GCA_024734555.1. NCBI lineage: Eukaryota > Metazoa > Chordata > Aves > Passeriformes > Leiothrichidae > Trochalopteron > Trochalopteron elliotii. Next base: position 4,646,336 of record JANPWX010000024.1, on the reverse strand, counting down.
AGCCAATAGTGATGCATTTTATTAAGTGATTTGATAGATTTTAGGGGCTCGTTTTCCTGCTCTGAGGTTTGCATTTCACATTTATTCTGAAAGTCAATTGCCAAGAGAACAAACTGTGTAACAAAGAAACTATCAGATAAAGTTAACAGATGCCTAATTCCCTGGGTAGATGATTATTTTGCGTGACTATTTGACTATTTGCCTACAGGAAGCCTTTTAATCTGCTAGAGTTTGATACAGCTGCCACAGCAGTAAGTGGAACCCTGGTGCTATGTTGTTACTGTTGTAAATGACCATGCCATCACCAGACCAGATAAATATACTATACTACAGAAATACACCAGATCCATGGCTGGTTTAGGGAGCAGAGAAGGGTGGCTGCTAGTTTGCCATTTGCTCTCACTTTGGATATGAAAGTGAAGAGATTCCTGATTCTATAAAATTCTCCTTAATGCTCACACTTAATGAGCAACACCTAAAACTTCCCTTTGGGAATGCTCTGAAGAGCAGAGTAGCTGCTGAATTCCCTTGTCACATTACTGTTCACAGTGAAAAAAGGGAAGAAGCAGAACTCCTTTATTTATGCTCTCTGATACCAATGTCATAAGAGAAACTATTTTATTGATTTTCAAATTAGTTTAACAGCATACTTAGTAATACCACACTACAATGGCTTTTTATATTAGCTTATGAAATATTGTTAATCCATTCTGTGGCCCGTTGCTGGTCTGAGGTTTGATGGCAGTAACAATTTCTAAATAAGGAATAAATTGGAAGAGAAGTGGGAGCACCATTATCACAAGAACAGGGAGTGCAATGAAGAAAATGGAGGCAGTGAGGGGAAAGGCTGCTTAGAAGACTTTTGTATGAAAACACTTGACTGTCACTCAGCATAACACACTGGTGCAGTCAGTGGCACATGTGAAAAATAGCACACAGCATCACAGAGGGGCAACATCTGCAATCCCCTGTTCTCCCTGTCACTGCTGACTTGGAATGTTCAAACAGTTGGTGCAGACTCTAAGAGAAGTTTAAGAAATTATGGATAATGGAAAACAAAGGCATTAGTCTATTTACCTGCTGCGTTTGAGTACATGGGTTCACAGTGGAAATTTATTTTCCATAATATTTCAGATATTTTTGATTGTATGGTCTGAGCAGATAAAAAAAGGTAATTCTTAAGATTAGCACAAATATAACTTACTCCATAACTTCAGAAGTATGTTATATACAGACTGATGTATATGACATATAACATCAGATGTAGGGGCAAGTATACCAGGATGCTGTAACCAATCCAGAAATGGAACAGACTAAGACCAAACTATTTAAATTCCTCTATTTCCTATGTCACCTAATTTGGAAACTAGTGTGATACTCCTGTTGAGCAATTTTATGTTTTATTAGGGCTCGACATCCAGGAGATAATCAAGACTCTTTTTTCCCCTAACAGCAGATTCCATCTACTTCTAAAAGCAGTAAGGTGCCTCGCTACAGACCACATTAAATCAAGATATACACAAATGGGCCCATTTACAATGTATGATGACATACCCAGTTGATTCTAGATTCATTTTCATAACTGACAAATACGGTTTACAGCTCACTTCCTCTAGTACTAGATTTTTGGTAATAGAGCCTTAGTTTACTAAAGAAAGCAATTGAGAAGTTTCTGACCAGTCAATGAGTCTGCTACAGATGAAAATCTGCTTTTGAATGTCTTTGAATGTAGAACTGTTGGTGACGCAGGATCACAACTCTTGTAATACTGTAGAGTTGTCCCAGTCCCAATCAGAAATGCATATTTAGAGGCTTAAAAGAGCAAGGCTATAAGCCCTAAGCACAAGGACTCAGTGTGAAGGTTTCCTGCATGAAGATCATCTGAAGAGAGAGAAGGGAGGGGAATAAACCTAAATATTAAATGTTAAAGCTTCTGCAACAAGGAACACATGGCAGTCCAGACAGCCCATCGCCAGATAAAGCATGTGGCAAACTCAAAGGCCCAATTTAAAGCTGGCAATATAAAGTCTGTTTAGGCTGCCAAAGAACCAGATGTGTCATGCCTGGAAGACTCTTTCCTTCACTGACTCTTTGCTCATGGGTCCTGTGATTAATACCCCAAAAGCACACCATAAAACATTTGCAATTTAATGGGAGGTATTGTGATCACCAACATACCTAATTCTTTTTTCTTAACAAAATGTTGAAGTTACTTCTTGCCAATTTAAAACGTAACCCTTTATGTAGTTTATCTTACTATTTCTAGTGCTTTGGACTTAACTGGGCTCAAAATCTGTTACCAATATGACTTAATTTATGGAGAAATGTTTGTAAAAAGAAGTGCAGAGTGTCTTGTTTCATTTAATAAACTCAGTTTACGGCTAAATAATATAAATATTTGTGTAGAAATGTGGAGTGAGGCTGGGAAATTCTCATCACACAACATGAATTAAGATGAATTAACAAGCATTACAGATTCATTCACCTTGGAAAATTTAGTAACTTCTGGAGAAAACATTTTGTTTACTATCATCTGTTCAACACAGGAACTGTCTTACCCAATACTGCCCAGAATTATGCAGGTTCCTGAATCAATGTCTGTGTTTTTCCTCAGAAATTCATTAGGTAAATAAAAAAATCAGAAAATCAGATGGCAGTGTCATTTATTTTATCTAAAAGGACAACAAAACTATACGGTGGAAGGAAAAGTATGACTTGAAAAATATTCTTTAAGCAGAGAAATAAGGCAGCAGGGTTTGGGAATCCCTTATGCTACCAAGAAAAGAAACATAATCCACTTTTGGGGAGCTCTGCTAAACAAAAAAGCCAGAGCTGTTATTAGATGGTAAGGCTTTTACTTCCACAGAGATAAAAAAAGGCTTAATACTCTGAACTGAAACTTGTGAAAATTTCACCTATTTGCCCAGTAATCACCATTTCCTCAAATTAAGGATCATTCATGTTTGGTTGGATTCTAATTTTGTTGTAGTTCCACCAAAACCTCCCTACAGTACCTTGGCTCCTCTCCCAAAGCTCTTGACTGGCACCACAGTGACTCTGTGTTTTCAAAGTTCAAGGTGTGGCTACAATTGAGTCATGGCTCAGAACAGTCACTGAGCAGTCACTGAATGTGACATGATGGTTTTGGCTCTTCTGCTGGAAGGAGGCAGGGTGGTGAAGGGGCTGCTAGGAAAGACTCAGGGCACCAACAGCACACAGCAAGTCCCACTAGTGCCACTCTCCATGCTGGAGCCCTGTGGCGTGTGATAACAAGCAGATGTTTTATGCATTGTTAAAACAATTTCCAATTGATTTCTTGAGACATGCCATCACATTTGTTTATTACTTAATTGTTAAAAAGCATTACCACACTGATTGTTTGTTTAACATCAGTCTGGAATCGAATTTGCTAAACTACAACAAACCACAAATGCAGAGATCTCCTCTAAGTATGTGCCTTTGTCACTGAAATACCAAACTTGCCATGTGAGGTTTTATGTCATTTATTTTGTTTAGACAATTCACTGCTGTGCTCTTAGAATAAACCACTCCATGCTGCAGAAGTTGGATTTATGAAACATGGTGTAAACATGTTCTGTCTAAGAGCAGGCAGACAGCAAATGCCTAGTGTATTCCGTAATTGTCCTGGGAACAGTTTCTAAATCATCTCAGATTTATTACTGTAATTTTCATCACATACCTGATACAGTAAATGTTCCTTAAGATTTTATAGTTTTTATCTGAAAAAGACAGATTGTTTAGTCTACCTGTCTGCATGACATCATACTGTTCATACTTTCTGTATGAAAGACAGTTACCTTTGTGTGTGTTGCCTTGACTTACCACGTTTGGAGGTATCACGGATAATGATGCCCATACTTGTGTGAAGGTATAAAAATAGATTTGTAACTTTTAGTGAAAAGAGACATTGTTATCTACTTCATCCAGGATGTGTTACACTGGACTGAAATGACATGGGTAGATAATGTCTCTCAGAGCTATTTTTTATGACCTCTTGCTTAGTCCTCTTTTTGATCCCTATTTCCAACTCTCACACAGAGAAAACTACTAAACCCAAGCAAATACACCAACAAAATCCAAAAGAATCCAGCAGAACAGGATACCACGTTCAGAGGGTGTCCATGGAGTCTGGCACTCAGGAGTCAGTTATTTCTCAGCATTGCTCACATCTACATATTACAAAACAGAGCTTTGTCTGTTGATACTTGGTGAAAATTTCCTAAGTATGATTAAAGATCTCTCTTGATAAAATAAATCACAAAAATTAATGAAATGCAGAAGAGAGCTGCTAGCTCCTTAAACAAACCATCCCATCAGCATTTCTTCCCTTCTGTCCAACTGAAACCAAATCCATAAATTGAAAACATTCATAATAATAAAAAATTGTTGAGCTCATTTTCACCTGGATAAGACTGCTATTTATCATACTGTCTGGGCCCATTGTCCAAAAGACATGTTTTAGAGCTGAAACTGCTACTGCCTGATTATACTGCAGTCACACAACAACAAAGATCTGGAACTATGTGCTGAGCCAGGAGGCAGTAAAAGCCTCAATCCCCACCCAGAATGGTTCTGCGGGCTGTTTACGAGGAGAGATGAGGACAATGAAGTAGAAGAGGGCTGAGAACTGAGAGGCAGGTATGAGGAAAAGGTGCAGGTTTTTTACACAGCAGGCTGTAATCTCAGCTCAGCACCTGCACAGCCAGCAAAAAGAATGGTTCTTTGAAAAAGACAGCTGAGAAACTATGTACATAGGCCTTCTGTGAGAGAACTTTTGATGCCAAATGCTATTTCCATCAGGGAGCTGCTGCTTGCCAAGATAAGTCCCCCAAGCAGCATTTTCACTCAAAATCTCCTGCTGCTACTGTAGCACCCAGTGTTTTTATGAGATAGAGCTTCTATGTACTTATTCCCATCTAAAGGTGAAATGCTGAGCTAGGGAAGGTTAGTTGCTCTATATGATTTTGCTGAGTTTTTGGCAGGTAAATAGGATGTATCTCAATTTGATTGAAATGGTCTCGAAGAGTGAGATGAAACTTCAGATAAAAAAATATATAATGTTTGTATTGTTTTATGCTATCTTGAATGCACATATTATGAAACCTGTGATCAATACTGAACCTCTCTGCTTTGCTCTACATTTTCTCCTAGAAAAGGACAATTGCTTTGATGGGATTTATCAAAAATGCAAACAAAAGGGTTGTTTTTTTTAATTAGCAGGAACAGTACATGTCCACCAAACACTAAATTCAGAACCCAGATGGAGAGTTCCGTTTATTTTGATTTGATTTTTTAAAGTCCAGAAAATATCACATTCTGTGCTTTAATACTCTTTCAATTTAAATTGTACTTTTTACATTGAACACTGGGATAAATTCATAGAGTGAATTCATTTCCATTTGCAATTACTGCAGTCTATAAAGCTGCAATGGGCAAAATATTTGCATTCTGAGCTACACTTGATATGTTATGTCAAATACCACAAAAATGTAGAGCTTTATAAAACCCTTAAATTGTTGGCTCCATATTTCTGCAGCTTCTTTCTTTTTATGCTTTTTTTGTGACCAGCTATCATTACATCAAGTTGCATGGAAAATGGAGTTGGCATACTCCATGGCTAAGAACAAGCTGCCAAACACTTATATTATGCAAGATGCAGCACAATATATGAGGTGATTCTTTGTGTTTATGTAGGAATTTTGGTTTTTTCTGTCACAAATGAAAAACGTATCTTTTTGTTGTGCTTCCATTTTTGCTTTTGTAAAACAGAGGAGTGACCTAAGCCATACATCAGGATAACGTGTGGCCAAAACAGCAGAGGCCTCTTTGGGTGCCAAGCTCAACCAAGAGGCAACATTTCCTTCAGTTAATTCTTACCAGAACACAAGACAACCCTTACTTCTCTCTTCATAAACTGTCATTTAAAACTCTCCCTCCCTTGTTTTGCATGAGCATTAATTAAGCTTAAAACAACAAAATCCCACACGCAATGGGGACACAAGTTTTGAATGCAGTGAAAAGTGTTTGGTGTTCCTGTTTTATGAACAAGACGTCACTGCTTAAAAGCATCTGTGTGCTCCTCACAGACAAGAGATTCCAGTCTTGTTCTGAGATGACTTCATTGTACAGCATCTGGTGTTTTATAGCCACGCAGTTTAGAAATACATACTCTCTCTGCAATTTTATAACTTTAGAAATATTACCTTAATTTTGACCATTTATTTATCTATTCTTCTAAGAAGCAAAGCTCTTCATATGACAAATTTAAAAAATCCTATTTTGTTTGCTTGAAGTTTGTGCTATTTTTTTTCTCTTGAAAAAAGTAATATTTTCCAGTGAGCCAGAGGGACTTTTGTTGCTACATCCACCCTAATAACTAATTTTTCCATTAGGTGCTGTAAAACTGCTCCTCCCAGTAAGATCCCTGCATTTCCCTTCTGCATAAAGTCTTTTTTTTGTTTGTTTTAATTAGTTTATGTTTAAACAGAATTGTTATTTTGCATTTTTATTCACCAGCTATTAGCTACTCCATTATGACTGTATTTCATTAGCTCTAACAAGACAGCTGAAATCTAGTAGGTCCATTACTTGTGGAATAAACATATAAAATGTATGTCTCTTCCCTCTGCTAATGTCACTTGACAGTAAATACACCTGAATATTAGGAACCTCTTTTCTCAGATCTAGTTTTCACAGACCTTTAACCACCTAGAAGAAGGCTTTTCCTCTCCTGCCTGCTTCTTTTTTCCTGATACAACTGTGCAGGCTGCAGTGGTGTGACTTGCTGCAGGCTCTGTGACCAAACGCCTTCTAATTCAAAGACCACCCCAAGTGCAGTTGTCACACATAAAAGCTCACACGTATTTTTTCAGTGGAGATAATGGTCGCTGGATTAAAGGCAAACAATGCAGAAAGATCAGATTTCACAGAGCACAGTGTGCATCCTTCATTCTCTGCTATTCTGTACCCTAAACGATTTCATGGCACTGTCTCACTGCCTGCAAATTGTTAGAACTGATCTCATCTGACAAGGTAAATCTGTGGGGTTTGCCCTCACTCTGACAGTTCCGTTCAGCAGAAGCAAAAAATCAGGTTTTCCTGGTCCATGGAGCCCTTCACTCACCATTCCTCGGGGGACCTTTCATAGGATTTGGAGAGGTTGCGCCTCATAAAAAAGAGATACAAGGCTTAACTCATCCTGAGAACTACCCTATACTGACTCCTTAACATGTAGGTCAATGACTTTGCTCCGCTCTTCCATAATGTTCCAGAGGCTTAAGATGACTGTTTTCTCATGTTTGTGGGTGATTCATGCTAATCATTACAAATTGTCCTGCACCTTGGTCAGGCAGGGGCAGCCTGTGCTGACTACGAGACTTTTGAGGTGCCTTTTTGTCCATCACTCATCATATACTAAGAAAACCACCAGTTATCTTACGAAGAAGTGGTGATAGGTCCAATGAAGAGGGATGAACATAGGAAAAATAACACTGGTGGGTGGCATGCCACCCATTGGCTAAGAACAAAGAATAGAGTGGATGCTAGGAGGGGCATTGATGATCTTGCAGTCTCCAGGTCTGTGACACCTCTTAACTTGCTTCTGAATTGCAAAAGCACCTGAACTCACTGGACACCTACTTTCTAATTTGACAGAGATTTTTCAGGAGGTAAGGCTAGATGTAAGGCCTTGAAAGATATAACTACTTCGTGTGGCAAACAACATATGCTGTAGACAGGAGGAAAGGCTGAAGACCCTGAGTCCTCTCTCACCCAGTTTGTGCCTGAAAACCCCACATTTCTCTCTCTGCGTTGGCCCAGAACCACCTGGCAAGAGTAGATCAGCAACTTTGTCATGCATCTGTCTGACAGAGACTGATAAAACTTCTTCATTGAGAGGGTTGTCAGGCATTGGAATAGGCTGTCAACAGACATGGCTGAATCATTATTCTCAGCTGCTCCTGGGGGGTCTTTAAAACACATATGGATGTGGTGCTTAGGAACATGGGTCAATAGTTAGACTCAGCGATCTTCAAGGACGTTTATAAACAATTCTATGGTTCTATGATTCAATGACCAGATGATGTCCCTTTGCCTGGGGCCTCTGAGAGATATGATACACCAAATGTGCTCAGACACTGCACAGCCCATGGCAAGCAGACAGGGTTCCTCCCAAGGCCTGACCTGGACACAGGAGCCTGTGTTCCTGTGTTTCCTGCTCCTCACAGCTGCTTCAGAGGGAGAATCACCACTCCCTCTCAGGACAACTTAGTGTTGAACAGAAAAAAACCTTGCAGTAGTGATCAAAACCTGCATAATTAAATATTTCACTGCAGTTTATATTCTTGGCTAGGCCTCAGAAAATACATCAATAATAATTTTTATGGTGCTGGATAGTGAATACAAAAGATTTTATCCTTTTTACACAAATGCTTTGATTTCCTTGGAAGCCTTTTTTTTGGCCCTATCAAAACATGACTACATGTTTGACTATTTCAAAACTAAGAGAGCTGCTTCTGGTAAAAGCAAAATAAAAGAACCTCAGCTGAACAAACTGAAGGTGAAACTATTTGATTTTTCACAAGGAAAAGCTAATTACTTAGATTTTATGTTCTATTAATGACCTCCACTTAAATTTTTTACCATTGTTGCTACCACAGGCAGATGGATCAGGGATCCAGCCTGTTGATAAGGGAGCAGGATAAGGACACACTGTGCTGTCTTTGTGCCACTGGGTATGTTTACACTGTGTGTTACTGACAAGGACACAAGCTCATTCTGCAGAGAGATCTGAGTTACCAGCCCAGACTTGGCATTGTGCTTGCACGGTGACTCCTGTTATTTGGTGTAAATTTTGGGCAGAGGGTATTCTTGGCTGTCTGTGCTATACAGTTCAAGTATTATTTCCCTGAAAGGTGAAAAGGTCCCAGTTTTATTTCCCTGAAAATATGCAACTGTGCTGTGACAAAAAAGATAGAGCTATTAATAAAATGTACTTAATTAAATGTCTTCCCTGCTTTCCTGACATTTAATAGCTATTGTTTGCCTAACACCAACCTATTTGATAAATAGAGGCTATTTTTTCTCCAGGCCCTATCACGCCAGTCTTGTTCATTATATAAAGAAGGTTCTTCAGACATTAAGCATTAAGCATATTAAAATCCCTTTGCTTCAAAAACCCAAGGGATGATGGTTAGTACCAAGGTTAAATTTTTCTTTGGTTTTGCAGTTTCAGTAATTATTTGAAAATAAGCATCATATTCTCTCTGAGTCTGAAACACTCCTTTGTGATTGTTTCATTGACATAGGTCTGGAGAGGAATCTGGCAGTCTGGACTGATCAAGACACCAAATTCTGCTGAGGTAAACCCACAGCTTGCTCCTTGGAATACAGAGCTGGAATTAACAGGTTTCAGACAACTGCCCCCAGTGCACAGGGAGACTAACAGACTCGAGGTACACAGGCAGGTACCAAAACCCAGCCATTCCTGCCCCTTCCCCATGCCAGCACAAACACAGAGGCTCTGCAGCAGCCAAATCACAACCTGATAAGTTTTCAATTAGTCCCAGGGGGAAAAAAAATGAAGAAGTGGGGTTTCTTTTTTCCTCTGTGCTCCTGGAATTCTCTTGCTGTAGGCAGAGTAGTTTCAATCCCTGAGCAGAGGCTGCTGGAAGAGCAGCAGCACAACTGACTGCCATGGCAGCAGGGGGCCACTAGTGTGGGTTAACAGGGTTTGGCAGTATGACTGCACTGCAGCCTCACAGTAGCATCTGGTGGCAATCTTAGTAGGAGTACGGTGGAGTAAAGAGTTTTTCATTAGGCCTGCTAAAGTAATTTAGAATAGTTTGAGTTGGAAGGAATCTTTAAAAGCCATCTACTTCAATGCCCCCAGAGGGACATCTTTCACTAGTTCAGGTTGCCCAGAGAGGTGGTAGATGATCCATCTGTGGAAGCCTTCAAGGTCAGGTTAGACAGACCTCTGGGCAACCAGAGCTGTTCCACTACATTGTTTCAGTATTCTCATTGTAGAAGATTTCTTTCATCTACCTCATATAAATCAACCCTTTTACTTTAAAACCATTACCCATTGTCCTATCACTACAAGCCCCGCTAAAAACTTTGTCCCCATTTTTCTTATAAGCTCCCTATAAGTACTGAAAGGTGGCATGAGGTCCCCCTAGAGTCTTCTCTTCTCCAGGCTGAACAACCCCAACTCTCACAGCCTTTCCTCACAGGACTGGCGCTCCAGTCCTCTGACCACTTTTGTGACCCTCCTCTGGACTTGTTCCAACAGGTCCATGTCCTTCTTATGTTGGGGTCCCCAGAGCTGGATCCACTGGAGCACTCCAGGTGGGGTTGCATGAGACTGGAGTGGATGGGCAGAATCCCCTCCCTCACCTGCTGGCCATACTTCTGTTGGTGCAGCCCAGGATATGACTGGCTTTCTGGGCTGTGAATGGCCAGAATTTATTTTTAATCTCAACTAAAAAGAGCTTCTTTTTTTATCTCTGAGTCAACCATGAGATGCTGTTTACTGTATCATTACTAATCTGAAGATATTTGAAATACAGTATAAGAAACAGTAAGTTTTTCAGAGAATAATTTGACTATAATAAACTCCCTATAAACTCATTTTCAAGGTCCTGCTGTGGTAGTCTCCCCTGTATCACAGCCTTAACTGAGCTTCAGAACACAAAAAAAAGAAAAGCTGTTTTGATTTGGTAGGATACATCTGTTCTTTCCACGGCTGTATTTAAGCAATCTAGAGCATCTTCTCTTTGGAAAATGCTGTTCTGTTTATTGTTTTGTGTGGTAACTTTATGGTGTGGATTCTCTTTAAACAAATGCACTTGAAGTCCCATTGTTCCCCAGAGGAAGAGGAGGCTCAGCAGAGCATTGTTCTCCAGAGCATTCAGCCTGCACAGGCAGACACAGAAGGAAAGGGTTCATTCTCACTGTCCACTGCTGGATTCCAGCTTCCATCCTATCCTCCTCATCTGGCAAATTCAAGGTACAAAATAATAGGAAAAAATGGAATTTATTGTCCCCGTCCATTTGTTGATCTGAGTATATTTTCAACTCAGAGTACTTTGGCTTACCTATCCTTAGGTGCCTCGCACAAAATGCAGTTTCGGAGCTTTCTTTGCAGATATTTTCATGAAAATAACTGTGTAAGGTCTGATTCTGATCTGATAAACTGAGGTGCAAATTAGTAGCACACTTGAAATTGATGCCCATTTTGCTGTAATACCAACATCAAATCAGAACCATAACTTTGTACTCATATGTACAGTCATGTGAATGAATCCTTTAAATCAGAATCATAATTAACTGAAAAAAATAGAATTAGGCTTAATTGTCTCCAGAATTTTGCTGACTGTGGATTTGTTCTTGCAAATCTGAGACCAGCAAAAAATACAAGTGTTTTACCCACAGTAGAGTTTTCAGAGAGAGGTCTAATGCATAACCATAATTATTGGTTCTCATTTTCCAACTAAACCTGCTTACCATAAATAGGATGGAGAGCATGGGTTTCACTTGTTTTCTGCATGAAAAACAACACTGATAACATAAATATGTAAGTTAGGTAGACAGGGGACAGTAACAATGCTGTTTATTTTAAATTATTTTCTATTTTTATTTTGTATTGAGAAAAATTCTTTTAATCTCCTGCCTGAATACAAAACAAACCACATTGCCTGAGCAGTAAAAATCCTGACTGTTGACCTACACTGCTGTTCTCAGTTCTTAATGCTACATGCATGCTCACAGCAGGTTTTGCTTGCAGAACTGAAGAGATTCCCAATATATGATCAATATAACTTTTGCATGAACATTATGCACACAATGCCCTCTTAAATACTATGTTCTACCACAGAAGAGGGAGTACAGTTCCTGTTATGTATGCAGAAGTAAAATTAAGGAGAAAACAGAAGTGAAGAGCTGTTCTGCAACACAGAGATGACAGTTTACCTCCAGGAGATGGTGAGGGATGATTGATGGTGTCCATCCACCTTCAACTGGATACAACAATAAATGTTTCCTACAGCATTTTGACCATGTAAGGCCATTTCAGACATGTGGATGACATTTTTACAGATACTAGAATTTCAGGAGACAAGACTTTGTGATCCTGTTTATTGTACAGTGTGGGATACAGTCCTATACAGTGTATGAATCTAAGGGTTTCCCATAAAATATCAGCAGCGTATTCAAGAAAAGCGGATTTTTAACCTCCCTTTTTCAAATTCCCTCCTTTCAGAATTGTGAGTTTCCTTCTGGACTAAATGTAGGTTCCACTGTCTTTTGTGTGAATTGCTCACATATTTTAGATTCCTTTTTTCTTTAATTGAAAAAAATCAATATATATGTAATTTATATAGTGTCTGTCCCCTGTTAAATGTTTGTTAAGTCCTGTACAAAATGTTCAGATTTGAGAACTTCATTTTAAGGAGCCTATGCGTGTGAACTCACAGGAGCAGCATCTGGAAGTGAGTACATAGTGTAGAAGTGGGAGCTTTGGAGTTCACTGCAAGTACTACCAGAAGCTCTGGGAAAAGCTGTATTTCTTTGCCTGCTTAGTTTCATGAGACAGTGAAGCTGGTGTATCCAAAGGGGATGCTTTAGACTGACGGTCTAGGCAGATTTTATATGTGAATTCCTTATTTTTAAAAGTATCTTTTTCTAAGTACTTCTTTGATGTAACCCAGTTTGTTTTTTTCTTTTATTTGCAGAACATAACTGTTGGATGCAACCCTGAGCATGAATTTTCTTAAATAATAGACTACATTCCTATTTGTAACATTCAGACTTTTAAAAATGAGGGAAGTGTGTTTACTGGAATTTCTTTTATGCTTCCAAAAGAATCACTCTTGCTGAAAAGCCATAGGATGCATATAAGGCAGGAAACCTAGGACAAATTCAAAGCTCCTAAGTATGGGTGCAAGCTTTACCTATGTCTTGATACTTTATATCCTGCCTTACTTTCCTTGCTTTTTTCCCCATCTTCTCCACCTGCAGAGGTCAGAAGCCACAGGGCCAAGCAATGGTGTCCCAGTTTGGATAAGTACAGGAAGCAGGCTCACATGGTCACATGAATCTGTGTATCAGTTTAGATACAGACATAATAAACTGGGAGTCTCCTTGCCTGGCATGCACTTCACCTAGGTAGTGAGGATGTGTGTACTGCTGCTCCAATTATTTTAAAAAAGGAAGTAAAAGAGGGAAAGAAGGAGCAACTGAAACACTTTGTATTTTTCATTTATATTGAGGAGGACAGAGAAACTTTAAAAGGTAGATTTATAATGCCTGGACACAAAGGAGAAAAATAATCAAAACTTGGCAGTATTCTTTTCCTCCTATAGGACAACATAAATATTACTGTGCAGGGGGAATATCAGGTAATGAGAAGCACATAATTAGAGCTGCAGTGTTGGGACAAGAACAGGTAAGTGGTCCCAGAGCCGTTGTGGATTTCACTGATCTGTGCTGCTTTTAGGAATCAGTGGTGTTGACTACAGAATTATTGGTTATTTTTAAAAAAGCATTCCTAAATTGTTTTTGCTAGAGAACTCACAGCTTTTTACCTCCTTGACACCATCCAGAGAAGCATTAAGTTTGGTTTTCATCTGAATGAATATAATTACCTTCCCCCTCATGATGTTGGTGTGCTTTCCAAATGCTTTTTTTGCCAGTTGTGTTCATGACATTTTACTTTGACTTGGGGGTGGGTGGGGAGGGAGAGCCGAGCAGCAGGGAGAAGGAACTTTTTTTACATAGCAGAGCTTTTAGTCCGTGATTAAAACATTTGGAAAAAATCTGCAGAGGGAATAGCACAGGAGGAGTTCCTTTCCACTTCTCAATTCCCTCAACAACTCATTTTCATCACACTCCCATGTGTTTTTTCCATGAGACAGAACAATTGCCAGCCATTGTGTGTAAGGTACTGTGGGATCAGAGGTACTTAGTTATGGTATGTAGGGGTATTAATGGGCATTAAAATACCTGAAATTTGCTGAATGCTCTCAGATTTGATATCTGTCCTTATCTACATGAACAGTTGGTTTATGCAATTTTCAGGATGTCATGTTCCAGTAGCTACAGCATATTATATCTTGAATTACAGAACATTTCTTTACTGTTCTCTGTTTCCTCGCTATCCACCTCCTCATGATACCCAGGTTATTTTATGTGGTTGTTACACAAGCATGTACCATAGCCTTCATCTGACCAAGAGAAGTGATAATTATCTGCAGTTCTACAACCCACTGAAGAATAACATTTTGGAAGAGTTATTATCTTGATCCAATACTTAAAAAGACCCAAATCTTGCAATAAAAACCTTAGAGAAAAACCTGATAAGTTATTTCAGCCTTTGACTGCATTTGGTCATTTGCAAGTGAGAGAAAAGGTGAGATGAGGAATACTTCTGAAAAGGCTTTGGAAGAACAAAAAGTGGGGGAGAAATCGGAGGCAACATGCTGAGCCATCCTGTAGTGGCAGAGGTAGATGAACTGAAATAAAAAGATCATAGTAGTGATTTTTAAAGAACAAATGAGAGAGAGATTTCCTATTCTAAGAAATCTTGACCTGCTAATGGGAAGCCATCTCCCCCTTCACAGGATTCCCGAGAGTAGGAAGACTGCTGCATTTGGTAAAAAACCCTCACAAAACTCCATCTGCTCCAGCACCCTACTCTGTAAAGCTATCAAAAGGTTCCTACTATATTCATTTTATGTCTCCTACTTCCTATAACTGGAAGAAACAGTGAATAACTGATCTCTGTCTACTAGGTCCATGTGACTCAAAGTTTGTAGGCATCTCGTAGGGCCAAAATTGTTTCTACTGGAGACCAAAGTGTTCTAGTTTACTTGGTTATTTCAGGAACTTAAACCATTCCCATGTATTTGGTTATCCTTGTCGCTCCTGTGTGAACTTCTGCTAATAGCCTCTTGAAAAATCCCCTTGAATATTCTACATCTACTCTGTCCAAACCCTATTTTGTGTGTGTGTGTGTGTCCCACTTACCCACTTCCACTGGAATCTTTGGACAGAATATACAAATGCAGGAAGGAAAAAAGTATGTGTGAGTATAGATTTGAATTTGCTGTTGGGGGGCTGATTAGCAGTGTCCTCTAGAGAGCTTCTCTTGAGTTCCTTCAGGCACAGGAGCACAGAGGCAGGCTGAACTCCTGTGTATTGTGGGAGGCAGAAGGCAAATGCAATGGTCCCTCAGTCTTTCCAACAGCTCTGAGTGCTTCTTCCTCCTTGCTGAGACTCTCCAAACACTTGCTGACTTCCCAAAGGTATCCAGAATACATTTACTTAAAGGTGTGCCTACGTGGCATACCTGGCCTGCTTGACATAGTTTGGAGAAACATGTGCACTACCAGTTAACTGTCTTAGGTCTGAGTCCTTAACTAAAGATTTACAATTGCATGTGCCTGCTAGAGCTGACATGAGAAATGTTTCCACTGCTTTTTTTTGGTTCTTTTTTTTTTTTCCCTCTCATTCTTTTGCCCTAATAATACTAATGCCGTTTCCCTTCATGGTACAGCTTCTGACACAATAGAAATTACTAGGATTCACGGATGTTTCTTGGCACAAGAAGAAATCTGTTTGTTGGGACACCCCTTTTAATGGTGAACATCAGCAAACTATTCACCTCCTAACTGGCTTTCTCAAAAAAAAAAAAAAAATCTACCAAAATTCTTTCCCCTTGAGTTCAGGTTCAGTAGTAATGGCAATACTTGATTAACTGTTTCTAATCAATGGCACTCACAGAAGAATTTAAATGATCCTGCCCAGGACATTGTGATGATGAGAGATGGACAAGATATATTCATAATTCTGTAGAAACCTCCATGCCATTTCAAATTAACTTTCCATCATCTTTTATTGACACAATTAATGCCAGGATAGTAGAAATGGAAAATATTAGTAGAGTGGTGAAAATATTACTAGAGTGGGAAAAATATCAGCTTGTTTTTCCAGTTTGTGTTACACATGTGGTACACATTCTGGTTCCTGTTTCAAATATTGACCACATTTTCAGCAAGGCTTGTAAATGTATCTTGGCCCCCTGCTACAATTGCCTATTGACCAAGAGTTTTTATAATTAACTCTAGCTTTTTTTTTTTTTTTTTTAGCAGTGATTTTCTTGCCCAACTTTTGGAAGCTGATGAGAAGTCTCATTTTTTTGGACTAGAGTCTATGCAAAAGCTTCTAAAACAGAGATCAACAAAGGAGAGTTTGGGCGGGTCTTTCACATGTCATCTTGGGAATATGAAATTCTGGAACAAGAAAATTATTTTTAAAACTTTGAACAAAATTGTTGAGTTCATTAATGAGCAGAGGTACAATATTTGAATTTTTACGCATGTTATTCTATTTGAACCAACTTGATTATAGCTGACAATGTCACTTAAACCTAGAGGATAGTAAAATGTGTATTTTGACATTTAGTCAAAATTAGCAGGTAACTTATGTAATTAATATTCAGAAAAAATTAAGCGCCAGACTGACAATGTGTTCTTCATCTCCATGTCATCTGGAAACAAACTGAATGCTATCGTGAATTTTAAAAAATTCAAGAGCACAGAGACCATGCCTGTGCTATGGGCTCCAGGCAGAGGGAACAGAGCTGTTGCACAAAACTTACAGCAGGACCCTGGCTTTAAAGAACAGTTTAGTTTTCTGTCCCACTGCTTTTTGGCACGGTCAGGAGCACTCCTGACTGTGGTGGGCTGTTTGATTTCCCAGTGCAGACAGACGCTGGGACTCGAGGAACTGAACAGAGATGGAGAAACAGCTGTCAGGTGTTTAACTATTTTCTATCACTAATAGTGACCAAGGGGTGAATGGCTTCATATCACATTACCAAATCCTTGAAGCTTAGGGAATGTTTTTTTAAGCTTCATTTTAGTAGGGGAATTTCTATGCTTGGCTTGGATACTCCAATAAAATAAAAAGAATAATACAGCTCTTACTTCTACAGAGAGGTGTGCTTATCCTGATGAATTTACTGGTCACTTTGAAAGAATACTGTATGTTGACACATGCCACTGGCTTCTAACGCTCCTATATTTGACTCTGCCTTTTCATTTGCATCATAAACTTATTATGTTAAATACTAATTAAAACCAAAGTCTTTAAACCGGGCAAAGAACATACAGTTTGGAGGCAAGTTCACTTTTTACTACTACTTAGTTCCATCTTTCCCTTTCTAACACAAAATTGGACTGCCGTTGGAACCAAAAGAAAGTCTAGTTTGGAATGAACGTGAAAGTTTTAGCCTCCTTGCTGACAGTAGAGTGCCCTTATTGCTTGAACTTCTTATGCATTCCCCAATATGAGCGCACACTGTTCAAGTTTTTAGAAACAATTTTAAGTTCCGATATTATTGTATCCTAAAGAAAAACACAAATCTTCATTCATCCCAGAGCACGGTGGAACCTCAAAACCTTTTATTTCCCCCCCGTATAATCGCAATTCCCTTTTTCACAAGGACACTCAAACTTTTTTCCTTTTCTCTCAACGTAGAGTCCTTCCTTTGCCTAGCAGAGACCCGCAGCACCTTTTCCAAGAACTACATGCTACAACTGCCAGCAAAAAAGCCGCGACCAGGTCGGCGGCGGGAGGGACGCCCGAACACGCAGACACATAGCCGGCTCCGGCCAGCGGTGCGGAGGGAGCGCGGCCGCGGTGCTGCGCGCCGGGCGGAGCGGGGCGCCGGGCGGACTTACCCGGTGTATTCGAATGACTGATGACAGAGC